>APFE031492286.1:16848-80739 GCA_000404065.3 Pinus taeda | reverse complement strand
GCTCAGAGGTTGGTACAGGTGATGGCAACTTAATCAGAGGACAGATCTCAGTACAGCAGGACAAGAAAGATATATACGCAGGTTTATCAAAGAGAATCCGCGTATACACGCAGGTTTGCTTCAGTAAAAGCGAGTATATGTGGAAAACCTATCTTTGGTCCATGGCGGTTATTCCTTGGAAGTTGTGCCTATGGTTTTGGACCATGGCGTCTCGACGAACGTGTTGATCCCTAGTTTCGAAGTTGTTGGTATTGGTTTGTTATGGTTTTGGACCATGGTATTGAACAAGGCCTAAGGCTATATAAGGAGAAGATCATTAGGCCAAGAGTGTGCAAGTGTGAGGTGTGATGGAGATCTGATAAAGTGTGAGATCCAGATGCTGGTTATGGGTTGGTGATGTCTTGCTTGATCTGAACCAAGGAGGCACTCATGTGAAGGATGATGAATGATGGATTGGGATCTCAAGGCTTGGTATGATTATCTTTATATGGGTTGAGTATGGATAGACTAGATCTATTGACGCATGTTTATGAATGTTATGATTTGGGTATGTTCTGATGTCTGAGGTAGCTGCAAAGTTATGAGGTTGAGTTTGCAGATCTGTACGCGGGTTGTCTTTGGTAAAAGGGCGTATACACGCAGGTTGGGTTCGTCCAAGTAGCGTATACATGATGAGATTTGGTGTTTCAGGTTGCTGTTGATTCTAGTGGTCGTTGCAGAGTTGTGGGCTCTGGTTGTGTTCTGTGACAGGGATTCAGTATTGGGTTGTTAATGAATTATGATGCAAGTTTAAGTTGATGATTGTATTGCAATGATGTTTGTTTTGTACTCTTGGATCCAGTCTGAAAATTGATGAAACGTGGTCCCTGGATGATTGTAGGCCGGCACCTACGTACTGGTAAATATATTGGCCAGTACAAGAGCCAAGGGGGTTGTAGCTCCCTTCCAGGAGCAACTGGAAAACGAGTGAAGGTTGGAGCCTTCAGTAGGCCAGTGCCTACGTACTAGTAAATGGAACGGCTAGTACAAGAACTAAGAAGGTTGTAGCCTTCTGCAGGTAGAAGCCTGTGTACTGGTAAAGGACTGCACCAGTACATTGTAAAAGAAGTTTCTTATTAATGGAAGATAGAAACAAATTGCAGCAGGTGGTTTTCGCCCACATTGGGTTTCCACCTTATATCATGGTGTTCATGTGTGCTCTTTATGTGTGATGACTTGTTCTGTTTACTGCACCTGATTACTGTTAATATGGTTAATAATGTTCTGATGCATTTACTGAAGATAAGTTAACTGAATTATAAGATCTCTGGGTATACGCTAGTTGCTTTAGACACAGTCGTGTGTATACGCTGGTTCACTTAATTAAAGTAGCGTATATGAATCTGAGTATGAAATTAAAAAGTTTTATCTGATCTGATAATACTGATTCACCCCCCCTCTCAGTATTATTTCCAACAATATTGAGACAAATCAATCATGGTGAAGCATGGTCAACAATGCTCCAATGTCACATCGTGGCAAGGACTGACTAAATATGAAATTCAACCATGGTCAACCATGTTTATTTTAGTGTTTATAATATTTATCTTAGGTTTTATATACCTTGGCTTTATAATGTAAGTCCCTTTGGTTTAATATTATTCACTGAAGGTTAACCATGTTTTATAAAATCAATTGTGGTAAACCATAGTTAATAAGGGTTAACCATTGGCCAATGTCGCATTGTGACAAATATTGTTTCAATATGAAAATCAATTATTGTCTCTATTATCTATGACAACCTCATTTTTCCCTTTGTTTTTTGAAAACTCTAGCCGCAGTGACCCATTTTTTAACTCTAACTATAAACCCTTTGTTTTTCCAACTCTAGCCGCGTTTCCCCCATTCTCCTTTGAAATTTCTTTAAAACATGTCGTAAGCCTTTTAAAAGGCTAGGACCTACAAAAATTTATCATTATCTTCCCTTTTCCCTTTACAAAAACATCCCCACCCATTTCTCTTTTCCTTTTGCAATTGTGATATCGCATACAACAAAGTTTTTCACCTACCGAAATAAATTTGTTTCCGCCGCCGATCGTATATTGCAAGTTTCGCCTGACCGATTGCAATATCGTAAGTCTTTCATCTGTCTCATCAATTGTGATAATCCCTCTGCCACTGATATCGCATATCGCTTAATTATTCGTAGATTGTCATATCTAAGTCCCATTATCACTCCACCCACCGATCACAATAAATCTTTCACCTGCCAACTACGATATCGCAATTGGGGATCACACATAATTCCCTCCTCCACTGAACTCCCTTCCAACTTGCGATTGCGATGGATCTGAAAGGTTATGTATTATTGTTTTGAGTAATTTCAGGTCAAGCTTATTGGAAAATCACCATAAAATTAGTTTTAAAGTCCCTTTTTGCTTTCCAATTGAGTATTGTGATTGCGATGACCATAGGCCCGGATCAATGGCCTAGATCGAATCAGCCCAAAACAATGTCTTAAATTAATGAATATTAAAATATCCATTCCACTTCCACTTAGTGGGACAGTGAGAATGTTTTTCAACAACATGGTCATCAAAGAGGACAACGAGAAAAGAGGACAACAAAGGTGTTTTTCGGCAGATATCCAATGGCATGGTCATCAAAGAGAGAACAAGAAAACAAGACAGAGACATAGTGGGATAGTAATGGCACTTTAAAACACGTTTCAAATAGAAAAAAACACTCCTATCAGCAGGATAAACAATATTTTTCATTTAAAATCCCATAAACAACGCAGTAGAAGTCGAAAGGTTGGATGCTCTGAATTTCCACAAATACAACGCCCATGCTACAAAAATTTTATTTTCCTGAAAAAATGTAACTGTTAGATAGGCTCTGTTCATACGAATTCCATTTGTATTTGAATTCTGTTGTAACAGAAATACCTATTCCTGCATCTGGGTGATCATTGAAATGCTTGATATACCATGTCAATGTGTGATCCTACAATGTGCTCACCAATGTATCCTTCTTAATGTTGTCGTCTGTGACCCCTTGTGCTTCCCATACTTCTCTTACCATGAACCAGAACTGATCCGGATCCTCATTTCCTACTCCTCTAAATACAGGTAGCTTGATCGCACTTGCCATGCTGAACTGCGGTGTTGGTGGAGGTGGGGTGGGTGAAGATGTAGGTGAAGGAGGTGAAGCGGGTGGTGACATAATTGGAGGTGGTAACTACGAAATGCACTGCCTTATCAAACTGACCACACTTCTCAGGGAGACCTGAGTGAGCTCTTCCTCACTTTCTCGTGAAGGTGAAATCAAGGGACTGTTTCCTAATTCCCCGCTACCTTTATAGATCCTTCCGCTCCACGTCGTTCCAAACATTAATGTATTCGCATCACCTATTTTTCACATAACAACATATTAATCCAGGTATTCAAGGATTTAATGTACCTACCTCGCGGTCCCTTGAGAAAACATCACTCTGCTTCGTTATAGCTCACAGTCGTATCTATTGCAAACTCAGTGATAAATCCCCTATTATCCGGTCGAGCCAATGGTCCACAGCTCGCACGATCTTATCTTCTGATGTCTCTAGTCTGCGTACTAATTCCGGAGTCCACACTATCGGTTGATCGAGCTTGTACCTTCCCCAACTGTCGGCTAACCTCGCGATCCACACATACAATTCAGAAGGGAAGGATGCGAATAAGATCTCGTAGATTTTTGTATATACGTAGCGATCCAACCACCTCTTCTTGGATAACTATGGAGTTTTGCTTTCCTGTGTCACAAACTCATGAAGCTTCTTGTCCAACCACTCTTCAATTTCCTCCTTTGTGGTGTTCCAATGGCATGACATCAGACATCCCTTAGGCAAATCTTGATCCCAACAACAAAACCATTTGTTGGCTTGTTGGGGCTTGACCCAGGTTCAAAAGTGATTTAGCTAAACAAATCCCAAAACTACCGGCCCTTTCGACAACAGTCTGTAGTGCGCAGACTAAGATCTCACCCGAGGTAGTATGGGAGGGTACTGGAACCAAGTTTTCGCACCCTAGGGATGTCTTGATGAAGTCTGGGAAGTTCGCGAACTGATCCTGTGCACTTGTGCTGCAGTGTGCATCTGTCTGTCCTTCGCAGCTTGTGCGCAGCTCTATAAAGAGTGCGAAGAGGTGTTGTCTATATCCTTTATCCTTACTGTGTTATTATTATAGATATTAACTTAATTACATATACCCAATATTCTCATTAATCATTCAACATTCATAGCAAGTGCACTCAATCATAAAATCGTAAAGAGATGCATAAACATAACAGGAATATAAACACACAATATTTCAGAATCAACTTATCTTTTATTAATTATTTGTCCAAGTACAATCCCAACTCCACCCTGCGCACTCAGCTGTAGGGATCTACGCACATAGCTGCGGACTCTACTAGGCCTTTGCACACATAGCTGCAGAGCCTCTCCCTACTACTACAACCCAAGACTTGGACTTACAGACTCAGAGAAAATTCCTCATCCAAAAGAATATATGACTTAAGACCAAGACTGCCTTTGCACTTAGAGTCTCGCTCTATTTATACAATCCCATGGTCCGTGGACCATGGGTAGGCCAACACATTCTACATTAAATACATTATTTTAGGGCAGACAACCCTAGACTCTCGCGCTCCGCGCCCACATTTTGCGGGGTCTTTACATTACATTGACCAAAACTCGGGCTTTAAGCCCCAAAAAAATGCTATGGGGAGATCTGCTGCCCAACAATCAGCCTAAGAAAAATGCTCCAAAGGTTACAGAACAAAAGGAAGAAAACATTTCCCCTGCAAAGGAAGTTGAGAAGACAACCAATTTTCAACTTGGAGAATTAAATCTCAAAGATAAATATTTTTGTCCCCTTTGGAGAAATAATAAGGGTCACAGAATATAGAAATAAAATTGTTAAAAACACTGAAGCTGGATCATGTGATATTTTAAATTTGCATGAAGATCATCCTACTGTGTTCCTAGGGCCGAGAGGAGAAGATGAGAAAAATGAAGAGGTACCAACTTTCTATGTGAGTTTAAACATCCATGACATGACACTACATAATGCTATGTTAGATTCAAGGGCATCATACAATCTAATGCCTAAGGTCATCAAGGAAATATTGGGTTTAGATATAACTAGGTCATACAAAGATTTATTTTCTTTTGATTCAAAAAGGGTGAAATATATAGGTCTTATCAAAAATGTGTTTGTTTCTTTAAGTCAAATTCCTGCTAAGACTATATTGATGGATATTATTGTGGTTGATATTCCACCAAAGTTTAGCATGTTTCTATCTATATCATGGGATGCCAAAGTAAAAGGAACCATTCATATGGATATGTCCTATGCTATTATCATGGTTTTTGGTGAAGAAAGGAGATTATACACAGAGTCTAGGATGGCATATATGGTTAGAAACAAGGAAAAACCTTTAAAATTTCCAGTATATGCAATGGATACTGAATTGGACTCATCTATACTCTTCAATGAAATCACCAGCAACACAGAAAATCAACATGTAGAAAAGAAGCAGCAAGTTGAAGAAATTGATAGGAAAGGGTGGTGACACGTGAGCTTTGATGGTGCTGCAGGAAGAGATGGAGCTGGTGTAGGAATATGGATAATTAGTCGGGCATATGAAAGTAATGTTTTCTCTTATAAACTCAATTTCGATTTCACAAATAATATGGCAGAGTATGAAGTATTGGTTTTGGGTTTAGGAGTCTTGAAGAACTTAGGTGCTAAGAAAATCTATGTTTTTGGTGATTCTGAATTGATCATCAAACAAGGTAATAACACCTATCAAACCAAGGATGTTAGAATCAGAGCATACAAAAATCTGATTCTTGAATTACTGGAGAATTTTGAAGAGTATAATTTTACCATCAAGCCTAGAGAACAGAACAGTGTTGCAGATTCTTTGGTTGTTTCAGCAAGTCTATTTACAATTCCAATTCATTCCTATAGTAGATATGAAGTTGAAATTAAGAATAGGCCTTCTATATCTGATAATATAACAAACTGGCAAGTGTTTGATAATGATCAACAAGTCAGAAAATTTATGGAATTCAAAGAAGAATTTGAATCTATTCAAGTTGACCAGCAAAACATATTTGCTAAAACAAAATCCTATACCGAAGTTGTTCGGCTCAAAAAAAATTGTATTCCAAAGGGAGTGATTCCTCTTGAGAATTTATTGAACCATAATGATGTCGCCAAAAACCCGAAGATAAAATTTTATGATGAAGAGGTTGAAAATTATAGTCTTGGTACTGCAAAAAATCCAAAGAATGTCAAGTTATCCAAATTTCTGATGCAGGAGCATCGGACCTGGCCAGCAATGTGGAAGACTGTCCACATGTTGTGGCCTGACAGGGTGAAATTTGTTACTGTGTGTTAAAATCCAGGAGGTCGACTTCGTGAATAATTAGTTATTATTGTAAAGAGTGACATATCTCCATTTAGTATTTGATTTTTAGGCGCATTAAAATAGTTCTGTTGGAATAAATTTCTGGACGTTCACCTTATCTATCTGTTAGCGTAATTATTGGTATAACAGAAGTTAATTAAGGGGTGATTCTGGTGTCAATTAATTGTAAACTGAAGATCTTTGGAGCGTATCAACGCCGAGTCCTCATGGGCCTGCAATCTGGTAAATTGTTGTGTTATGTACCTGTGCTAACCGCAGATTGTGACAAATACAGTGGTGCTGGACCAGATTCTCGGGCAAACATTGAACCTGTACTAAACGCCCAACGGAGATATGGCGGAGGGGCGTATTCACTGGAGGAAATTGCGGAAAAAAAAAGGAATACGTGGACGCTTTTTCAAAAGGCGCAGGATCCAATCACTAACAACGATGACAGGGGGGAATTAATTCAGCAGTGGTAAGCAATGAGAGATCCAGGAGTGATTTACATCGAGCAGTAACAACAAAAAAAAATTATCCCACTGTGCGTATGTCAATTCCGGCCTTCTATTTCCCTGGAGAGGATTCCTTCATTTGCTCCAGCAGCGTCCCTGATTTGATGAGCAGCATACGGTTCTGTGCAGGGGACACAAGTATAAAGAGTTCTTCAACGTATTTGTGAATGGGACACCGCAGATTGATAAGGGTGTTTTGAGTCATTTCAAGATCGAACCTCCAGGAAAAGATGGTTGAATTGTTTTATGGTGTTGAACCAGCGTTTTTATTTTGGTATTTGTTTACTGTTCAGATAGAGATATATTAAGGACCTGCGCTGTCCATAATAGAGCAACAAATGTTTAATGGATTGTTTTTTTTCTTTGTTTTGGGTGTGACCTTTGAAAAGCGGATTTTAAAGCCTGAGGTGTTGTGTATCCGTGGATGCAAATGAGTTGTGTTTCTTTGTAATGATATTAATATTAACACAGTGGCAATAAAACGATTTCCGTTTTTTATATGAAATAAGAAAGGAATCCAGTTGCTATGGTGAGTTGGAACAGAGTTTCTATTATGGCATTCGGCATTTTTAATGGATTGGTTTGACTTGAATGCTTAAGATACAAGTGGAGTGCGCTCAGATTTCCAGGGTCATCATTTTTGGTATCAGAGCCAAAAGATACAAGTGGTTGTAGCTAAGATGCCACCAAGGCGAGAAATTGGTCAAGGAAGACCAGAACCAAATGCAGTCCTGATAGAGGAAGTGCGAAGACTGTGTGAACGAATGGAGACAATGGAAACAACCCAAAGAAGAGCACCTGATGTGAAAATTGAGAGTTCTTCAGAAGAATCTGAGGAAGAAGCGGAAGCAGGAGAAGAAAATGAAACTGCCAAAGTCCTCAAGATGCTGGCAAAAGTTGGAAGCAGACCCAAGATAGAAATTCCTATGTATGAAGGGAGTTTGAATGCCAAGGTGCTCATGGATTGGATCAGATCCATAGATCAGTATTTCGATTCTGAAGAGGTTGAGGTGAATAAGAGGGTGAAGTTTGGAGTCACTAGACTGAAGGGCCATGCAGCCATCTGGTGGGACGAGTTACAGACATCAAGAACAAGAAAGGGGAAATCTAAGATCAAGCAATGGGATAAAATGGTAAGCAAGATGAAAGTGAAGTTTTTGCCTAAAGACTATCATTTGAATCTTTTTAAGCAGATGCAAAATCTGAAGCAGAAAGGAATGTCTGTTAAAGAATATACTGAAGAATTTTACAGGCTAAATATCAGAACAGGGCATGTAGAAGATGATTTGGAGAAAGTAGCCAGGTATATTAATGGGCTAAGGTATGAGATCCAAGATGAGATTAGCATGTTAAGTTTGAAAACTATTGAGGATGCCTATCAAGCAGCCTTGAAAGCAGAGGAAAAACTGTTGCGCAAACAAAACTAGAGAAACAAAGGTAAGAATCTAGCAAAAGAAGGAAGGATACTTGAATCCAAAGTTCAAGACTCTCAAAATGAGGCAGTGAGTGCGAGCAATAGAGCACCACAAAGAGGAGATTTTGGTCATGGAAGGTTTTTGCCCAGAGGCAGAGGCCGAGGAAGAGATGTCTGGTGCTTTGCATGTGGTGAATGGGGACATGTACAATGGGATTGTCCTCATCAGAGATCAGCAAACCAACGTAACGTGAATGTTGCAGAAGCCAAGGAGGAGATTCCTCAACCTGAAGCTAAAGAGGAACCACCAGAAGATGGAGAGTCCCTATTACTGAGGAGGGTATTACTGGAAGGAGCTAAGGAACCAGTTCAAAGAAGGAATTTATTCAGGACTGTAGGCAAGTCCAAGGGTAAGTGTTGCAAATTGGTAATTGATAAAGGTAGTATTGACAATCTTGTTTCTATAGAGATGGTGGATAAGCTGAAATTGGAAAGGAAAGTACACCCCACTCCTTATAAAGTATCGTGGCTCCAGAAAGGCCATCAAATTTTTGTGACTAAACAATGTAAAGTTGACTTTCAGATTGGCACTTATCAAGATGTTATTTTATGTGATATAATGCCAATGGATGTCTGCCACGTATTGCTAGGGAGGCCCTGGCAGTTTGACCGAAATGCCATACATGATGGCAGACGAAATACTTATACTTTGGAGAAAGAGGGAAACAAGCATACACTACTGCCGTTGAAAGCTGAAGATAATAAAGAAGCACTTGGAAACAGCGTTACGTTGATGAATGAGAAGACCCTGTTGCATGAAGATGAAAAGGGTAAGGAGATGCATTTTGCTGGTGTTGGCAAACCCAAGGTAATCTTAACTTCTACAAATTTAGAAGATTTACATGAAGAAATTCAGAATTTCTTGAATGATTGTGCTGATATTGTTGTGGATGAGTTGTTACCCATCAGGGGTATTAGTGACCATAATGATCTAATACCTGGAGTCAGTTTGCCAAATAAAGTAGCCTACAAGGTAATGCAGGAAAATGTTGAAGCTGGAACACAAGTGGAAGAGTCGATGGATAAATGGCTAATCAGTGAAATCCTTAATCCATGTGCTGTGCTAATAGCACTTAGTCCAAAGAATGAAGATTTGAAGGAATATGCAGTCTCTAAAGAAGAGCTGAAATTGGATCCGAAGAAAATCCAAGCAGATGAGAATTGGCTAACTCCTAGAAGCATATTTGAGGGAGATGTCAAAAGCAGATGGCGGGAATGCAGTAGCAAAGACAAGCAGCGGGCAGATATGAGGAGGCGGAAAAAGGAATTCCAAACAGGTGACTTAGTCATGTATTGCAGAATGATACCTATACTAAAAGCCAGAAGAAGAACCACAAAGAGACGCCATAACAGACAAACGCCCGAAGCAGGAAAAAGGAAAAAGAAAGTGCTAAAGCGAACCAGGACTCAGGCTCATTATCAATATTTGACCAAGTGGAAAGAAAAAACCAGTAGAGGACGTCAGCGAAGCTACAGAGAATAGGGATCAACTCCAAACAACTACAAGATCAGTTTTCTTCTCCGGGAGTCTGATGCAGGAGCATCGGAACGGGCCAGCAATGTGGGAAATTGCCCACATGTTGTGGTCTGACAGGGTGAAATTTATTTCTGAGTGTTAAATGTCCAGTTACTAAAGAGTTCGATTTCTTAAATAAATAGTTATTCCTGTGTGTAATCTTCTGTTAGCTCAGAGCGCCGAAAACTTGTAAATGTCAATCCCCGGAATCGCGGCATGCCACGGGCAGCTGGACGGCAATCCGTTGCAGAACTGACAGTCCAGGTGTTGGTCCAGGTATTGGTTCAGGCGTTCTCATCTGGAAGTATACGCAATGTGGGAATGAAAATAGCATTTATTGTGGAGAATCCGAAGAACCTTCTGAAATACTACCTATTCCAATGCTAGACCAGCCATGCTGGCGACTTCGTGGTTCGCATTCTTCTCATTTGGTTAAGTAGTTACTCATTTCATTAAGGGGATCCAAATAAGGAGGCTCGCTCTCGTTTATAGTAAGGTAGTATTAGAGCGTTCAAGGCTCATAAAATCGTATTGATATATATTACTTTGTAATTGTATGTAAAGGAAAAAAAATAATAAAGAATCGGCTCAGAGGTCGATAGTGTGATTTTTTTTAGATACCAGTGTCTTTACATACCTAAAGCTGCGTGTTAAACCAGCGTTTCTTTTAGTCATTCTTTTTTACAGATTTCATGCAAAATATGGCCTGCGTTTTCAAATAAAAATGGATCCGTAATCTTCAGGGGGGATAAGATGGCGTAGGCGGAAATTCACGCCTCTGGTTTGTATAACAAGTGTCGAGATTTTGTTTCCTGTTTTGTTGTTTTAGTTGTGGCCTCAGATGCGAGAGGCTGGGCATTGAACCAGCGTTCTCTGGTTTTAGTATTTATTTGCTGTTCATTTTATTCAGATGGCAATGAAAATTAGAGAACTGGCGTCGTCCACATAAAAAAAAACAGAGGTATTGTGTAGGTGCGTGATCTTTGATGCGTGTGTGAAGGGTTGAGCATCGGTGTTTGCCCGAATGGCTTTCAGCTCCTTTGATTAATTTCCTTTGTTATATAATACAAAATTTGTAAGCCTATGCCTCCGTAGATGATATATATTCAGGGTGTATATCGGCATTGGAAAAGAAACCAGTTTTAGATTGAACGATATTCGATCACATTATTTTAATTGCGTTTGGGATAATTGTCATGCGATGGGCTGCACGCTGTATAACAAATGCAAGAATTTAGTTCTTCATTTGAATGTGAACAGACTTTTCCATAATTTTTGATATTCCGCATTTTAAATAAACAGAGGTTTTCTAATTGAATCGGTTGAAGGGTTGGAGCAGATTTAAACCAGGCGTTCCGTGCATCATATGTTGATGCAGATATGGCAGATGACAGGGATAACAGGAGAAGCACTACAGGATATGTATTCACTGTTGGTGGGACAACTGTCAGTTGGGTTTCAAAAATCCAAAAAGTGTTGTTGCACTTCAACAACAGAAGCAGAGTATGTTGCTGCTACAGAGGCTAGTAAAGAAATGATTTGGTTACAAAGGTTTATGGGTGAATTGGGTAAGGAGCATGATAAGGGCACGTTATACAGTGATAGCCAAAGTGCCATTCATCTTGCAAAGAACTCAGCATTTCATTCCAGGACTAAACACATACAGCTCAAGTACCATTTCATACGATCAGTGTTGGAAGATGGACAGTTGAAGCTGGAAAAGATACACACTAGCCAGAATCCTGCAGATATGCTAACAAAAGTTGTAACCAGGGAGAAGCTGAGAACATGCTCAGTTTCAATTGGTCTTCAAGGATGACGATGAAGATGAGGAATAGCCAGGTCCAAGGGAGGAGTCATTGTCCAGCAAATGAAGCAGCGATGGAGTTGCTACAATCATTCTCCAAGTGGGAGATTGTTGTGTGTGGAGCATGATTGTTCAGAGGTCTTTGTTTCAGCCGGATGTATACCCCAGGAAGTTTTGTACACCCCTCCACGCGGGGGGGCGCGAGGGGGACTTGTCTTGTAAAAGTATAGTAATTTCTAGTCAATCTGAGCCGTTCATTAGGCGGATGATCTGACGGTAGAACTTATGTTTAGTTTAGGGTTTTTTGCCCTAGAAGGCAACCCTCTTTTTGTTGAGGGTATTGTATTTAGGCGCGATATAGATGTGATTCAGTGTGTGAGCGAGAAACCGAGGGTGAGACTGTGAGAGAAAACAGAGGATATTACAGGGCTTTGCTGTAGGTTGTGTCTCTCATTTGCTGGATAATATAAAGGAAGGACTGGCTATTCGGGTGAACGTATCCCAACTGGGTGAACCACGTATATCTGTGTCTCTCTTGTTTTGTGCATTTTCTGTGTTTATATTTCTGCAATATTTTATGTGTTCCATTGCTCCGTAATATATAATTTTCTAACATTCTGTGTATCTTTTTCCTGTTTTGTGCATGGAATATATTAGGTATAAATTGCATTTCTGTTGTTTATAATATGCGTGAACTTATATTATTATGTTGATTAAGTGAATATAAGATAAGTTATCAGTTTACGCGAAGGTAACTAACAGTTATAAGAAGATAAGTAAGATTTGTGGTGTAACTTCGAGAAATAGTGTAGATCACTACTTTAGTAGCGTGAAAGCACCTTAGCCCCTGATTAGGGTTGCGCAAAGGCAATTATAATAGATCGAGAAGGCCTCACATGTCAGGATAGTGTGCGAAGTGACCTGCATGAAGGTATTCACAGTTTGACTAAACCGACCCCTCAGACATCTCAAGGGTGCAGAAACTTGGTTCCAGCATCCCTCATACTGCTTTGGGTGAGACCTCAGTCTACACTCCATGGGATGTTTCCGAAAGGGCCAATAGTGTATGGATTTGTTTGGCTAATTAACTCCGAACCTAGATTAGCCCCCCTCAAGCCAACAAATGGTTATGTTGCCGAGACTGGAATCTACATAGAGATGTCTGATGTCGTATCATTGGAATCCAACTAAGAAGGAAATTTAATGTTGGTTGGACAGAAGAATTCATGAGTTTGTGATGCAAGAGAATAGGAACCTGTGACTGAAAAAAGAAGAGTGGTTAGACTGCTACCTGTACACAGAGATCCACAAAACATTTTTCGCATCTTTCACTACTCAGTTGTACGAGTAAATCGCGAAGCTAGTAGATAGCCAAGGAAGGTGGACACTCGACAATCCTATTGTGTGGACCCCAAAGTTGATGCACAGATTGGAAGCATCAGAGGATAAGATCATGCGCATTGTTGATCATTGGCTCAATTGAATTATAGGAGGATTCATTACTAAGTTCGCGGTAGATACTTTAGTCAGCTATAGCGAGGCAGAGTGATGATTTCTCAAAGGACCATGAGGTAAGTATGTAAAGTATCTGAATACTTGGATTAAAATGTTATTGTGTGAAAATAGGGTTATGAAATTACCTTGATGTCTGGAGCCACACGAAGTAGAAAAACCTATAGAAACGAAGGAAGTAAGGGATCAAAGAATAGCCCTTTGATTTCACCTCCGTGAGGGGATGAGGAAGAGCTCGTGAAGGTCTCGCTGCGAAATGTGATCCATTTCATAAGGCAAAGGATTCCGTGCATACCACCCCCACTCACACCACCACTAGTTTCACCGCCTTCACCTCCATCTTCGCCCGTACCACCTCTGCCACCACCACGAGTCAAGATGGCAAGCACGATAAAGTTTCCTATATTCAAGGGAGTAGGAAATGAAGATCCAGACCAGTTTTGGTTCATGATAAGAGTCGTACGGGAAGCATAGGGAATTACATATGACAATATAAAGAAAGTGACAATGGTTAGTGCCCTACAGGACCGCGTGCTGACCTAGTATATTGGGCATTCTAATGACAATCTGAACGCAGGGATCGCGGATATCCAAACTATGCTAAATAAGGAATTTAGCAAGCCAAATTCAGAAGCACAGTCAATCATTGGATTCAAAGAGATTACAATTCTACTAGGTGAGACTCCTTAGGATCTGGATCAGAGACTTAAGTGTACGATTTGTGAAGCTAATATGACTTTGACAGATGGACAACACCGCGAATGGTTTGTACCATCACTGACACTGCATTTTAGGAACGCACTATTGCAACAGAGGTTAACGACTCAAGCAAAGGCCTTAGAGATTGCGATGAGGCTGCATGAAACCCCGATGCAGGATTCTAACTTGGGAGTTTAGTAGATCCATGTGCAGTTGAAAAACTTATTCCTTGAGATGCAGAGTCTGAAATAGGATAGGACAACCCGACCAGAAGTGCGCAAAGATGTGTGGTGCGTAAAATGCAAGGGTCGAGGTCATGATAAGGACCACTTCCCTATGTTCATGAATTACCTTGCACGAGGAGGACTGATTCCATGAATGTTGGAAGTACAAGTAGGACATAGCACGACACCTACTTTGTGGTGCGTGATTTGTCAAATAGGAGGAGAGCATGCTATGAACAACTTCAATTTGTTATAGAAGTACACACATAATTCACAACAGTTGTTCTGTAATTTTTGTAGATCGGTTGGACATGATGGGCACACTTGTAGAAGCTATGAGCTGATGATGGATATAACTCCCACCTATAGAGTTCAGGCTGAAACACAGCCCCTAGACCAGAATGCAGGAGTGGCGCGAATTGGATTTTAGGGGCACAGACAAGGACGAGGTGGAGGAGGACCTGGAAGAGGTTGCGGATAGCTAATATGCTACAATTGCAGAGGGCCAAGACATTATGCCTGTGATTGTATGAACCCAACGTTTCCATCATGTCTATATTGTACCTTATTTGATCATGAGATGGAAGATTGTCCTACGTTGATAGTTAGGATATGTGACAAGGGAGCGCTACCACCTCCCTCGACTCAAAACCTGTAGATGATGAGGTCTAAGTTGCGCGAGGAAGATCCAAATGTGAACATTGTGCTATAAAGTGGAATCACAACGGGAGATGATAAAGGCAAACAAATCGAAGATGGTAACTGGGATTGCAAGGCTCCAATGAAAGAAGTAGAGTTTGATTTGGAGCACGCTAAGGAAACCTTCATGGAAGCTAAGAAGAGCCTCGATGATACCTCCACTTCAGAAAGAAAAGATAGACCGAAGCTAGACATGGACCCATTTATGCTTATGATGTTCCTGGAAACATGCATGAAGCTACTGCGTGATAGTAAGGCTGTAAAAGGATTGTAGAAACTCATTAACAGATGTGTTGGGACACTGCCAGGAGAACTGCGTGTAGTCCGGAAGATTGGAAAACACAAGACTAGGACAAGGAGAGAAATGAGGTTAACCATGCAGATTGGAGAATATGAGATGAACCAAGTAAATCTAGATTTAGGATCAAACACGAACATTCTGCCCAAGCAGACATGGGAGTGCATGGGGAGGCCTACACTATAATGGTCTCCTATCCAGCTATGAATGGCAAACCAGAACAAGATAATACCTATGGGGAGATTGCAGGGAATCACCATGGATATTGAGGGAGCGAGTGCCCTAACAGACTTTGAAATGATAGAGATTGTTGATTATATCAATCCCTACCCCGCGCTCTTAGGAATTGATTGGGCCACTGGCATGAATAAGGTGATTAATCTGAAGAAGCGCAAGATGATTTTTGAGAAGAAATCTTTGCGCGTAGTTATACCCTTAGACCCTGTTGAGGGATCGCGCTACACTGAACTGGTGCGTGACTATGAAAGCGACGACGATTTGGACTACATCTATAAGATAACTGCACAAAATCAAGACTGGGTAAATCCCACTGTGGATGTATGCATCTCATGGGAGCATGAAATCTCCTGTACGTTGGATTCTGATGAGGAGATAGAGTGATGGCTTAATCAATTACACAAGGTAACCACATTGAACTATAATATGATGACAAGATCACTGCACTGTGTATCGACAGAAGTGAGGGATCTGCCTACTTATGATGGGTTAATTGAGGTAGATACATTCCTAGATAAGTTTGAAAGGGAGGTTTTGGAAAAGCAACGTTTCCAGGTCTTGAATTGGGTACCGCACGCTACGCCCACGAGGTGGTGGGGTATGCACAACGAGAGCTTTGAGGACTGGCGTGAATGCAGGAGAATGATGTGCACATGGTTTGGGAAGCCTAAGATGCGACTAGTCGACAAGTATGATGGACAGGATGATCTGTGCGCACACTTGGCTAAGTGGACGAAGGTTTATGGAGAAAAGCCACAACCTGAGTGGGTGCACCAGTTCTATCAACCCTAGATGTTATACCCATGAATTGGTATATAGAGATGGAGCTCCACCATGGGACAAGTGAATGGGATATCCTGCGCGAAGGGTTCATGATGACCTTCAGTTTTGAGGATAGATGGTGGGACAGCGTTGATGAAGTGCTACAAGAGGTAAAGGCAACTATCTTTAGGATACCACAGGAGCCTGTATAATCGATTCACCTTGAATGGGCTACTCAACTAAGTTGCACACTGGAATGTTATAATGTAAGCGTTGAAGAAGAAGATGAAAATCCATGAAAATTAACATTCCAGAAACATAAGGTCATCGTGAGTTTCAAGGACCACATATTGAGAACCCTGACATCACTGCATCGATAAAAATGAAGCGAGTGAACATTGGTATGGAGGCCGAACCTAAGTTTTCAATGCTCGATGACTACTGGGACGATGCAATGGTGGATAAGGTCGATGAGTTACTCCATGAGTACTAGGAATTATTCCTGACCAAGTTTACGGATTTAAAGGGAATCATCAGAGATTTAGGAATGATGAGGATCATGTTAAAACCCGACGTGAAGCTAGTTAAGCAGAGGACTTACCGCTTAAATCTGAAATACAAGGAGAAGGTCCATGTAGAACTAGAAAAAATGCTCGTAGCAGGAATCATTGAGCTGGTGGAAGAATATGATTGGGTAAATCCAATGGTGGTGCAGGAAAATAAGCAGAAGGTCGAGATAAGAATATGCGTGGATCTTAGAAAATTAAATGATGCTTGTGTGCATGATCCATTCCCAACTCCATTCATAGATTAGGTGTTGGACAATGTTGGTGGGCAGGAAGCATATTCTTTCACTGATGGGTTTTCAGGGTACCACCAGATCAAAATTGCACCAGAAGATAGGATCAAGACAACCTTTGTGACTGAATGGGGCTACCTTCAATACACTGTCATGCCATTTGGGTTGAAGAATGCATCGGGAATCTTTTCGCGCGTGGTTGTCGCAACATTTAAGGAATATATTCACAAGTTCTTGGAAGTTTATTTTGATGATTGGACTATATTTGGGTTGGTTAAGCACCATGTAGCAAGCTTATGCTTGATGTTGGATGCATGCTGAAGATACCAAATCGTGCTTAACCTCAAGAACTGTACGTTCCTCGTTCCTTTCGGGAACTTGTTGGGACATGTGGTTTGCAGATAGGGACTAATGGTAGATCCCGTGAATATTGTGGTGATTCTAAATTTGGAAGTGCCGCGAAGTGTGAAACAGCTTCGCGCTACCCTGGCACATACAAGGTACTACCAGAAGTTCATCAAAAGCTATGCCCAGATCACCGCACCGATGGAAAAGCTGCTGAAAAGAGATGTCACGTTCTGTTGGAATGATGTCTGTAAGAAAAGCCTGAATGTATTGAAAGAAAAGCTAATGACTACGCCGATCCTGGTCCTCCCAAACTGGGACAAGGAGTTTCATATCCATGTTGATGCATCGTGTATAGCGCTAGGAGCGGTACTAACACGGGATGGTGGTGAGGGCTTGGACCACCCTATCGTGTTCACGAGTTGCAGATTGTCTAAAGCAAAAAAGAGCTATTCCACCACTGAACGTGAGGGACTGGCTATGGTGTATGCACTCCAGAAATATCGACACTACTTGCTAGGGGGACACTTCAAAATGTATACAGATCGTTCCACACTAACATACTTAGTCAATAAGCCTATGTTGGGGGGTGCATATGCAGATGGGATTTATTGTTCCAAGAATTTGATTTTGAAGTTGTTGTGAAACCTGGACAATTGAACGCAAGACCAGATCTCTTGTCGCACATTGAGATAGGAGAGGAACCTACTAGGTTGGAGGAAGGATTACCTGACGCACAACTCTTTGCTGTGTGCGTAGTGGATGGACATTCTTAAGATATAATCCATTTTCTAATGATTGGAACTGCGCTGAAAAGGTACTCCGTCCAGCAAAAGAAGGAACTAGTGGTGCACGCGGCAAATTTCTATGTCATTGTGGGGCACCTATATAATATGGGCAAAGATGAGATACTGCAAGGGTATCTACCTGAATTTGAAAGAAGCCATATCCTCGCGGACGCACATGGGGGCACTGCAAGAGGACATTATGCAGGGAAAATGACCACACAGAAGATTCTCTATGTAGGGTTCTGGTGGCTAATCCTTCATCAGGATTAAAAAGCACATTGCAAGGCCTGTGATGTATGTCAAAGAACAGGAAAACCATTATGGAGGGACAAGATGCCTTTGAATCCACAAATGACATTGCAACCCTTTGAAAAGTGGGTGATCGACTTCGTAGAACCTATCAAACCTCAAGGAAAAACGGGCGCGAGATATATTATCACTGCGATAGAGTACCTAACTCGTTGGGCAGAAGCATAACTGGTAAAAGATTGCATGGATGCCACAACCGCGAAGTTTCTGTTTGAACAAATATTGACACGATTTGGATGTCTGAAGATCTTGATGGGCGGCCGCGGTACACATTTCCTGAACGAGATGATCAGCGCACTAACAAAAGAGTTTTAGGTGTATCATCAGAAAAGCATGCCGTATCACCCACAAGCCAAGGAGACAGTAGAAGCATTTAACAAAGTACTAGAGACTGTGCTAACCAAAGTATGCAACACACAACAAAGTGATTGGGACCTGTGCATACCTACAGTATTATGGGCTTATAGGACAACAAGCAAGAAACTAATGGGGTAGGCACCTTTCCGATTGGTCTATGGAGTGGAAGCCATAACGCCGATGGAATACATCATGCCTAGTCTATATATAACAGTGCTTACATGTATGATGGACTGTGGAGCCCTGGAGGAAAGAGTCGCGTAGTTGGAGGAACTCGAGGAAGAATGATTTCTAGTTGGCTTTCACAACAGGTACAAAAGCAACGTGAAAAGGCATGGCATGATTGACATATTAAGTTATGCACCTTCATGTTGAACGATTTGGTGTTACTATATGATAGTAAGTTTGATAAATTCTCGAGAAAATTCAGAATGCATTGGCTGGGACCGTATGTTATTAAGGAGATCATAGATGGAGGCATGGTGCAGTTGGTAAAGTTAAATGGAGAAACTTTCTCAGGAAGAGTGAATGGCAGTCGATTGAAGCCATACACGGGTGGTCCGGCTTTCTGACTAGCCCACCAAAACACAGTCTTAGTGCTCTAGGCAGCTGAAAGAAGGCGCAGGACTATAACCAGATATAGGGAAGTAGTTCAGGTACAACGGTCTCTAAACAACACGTCTAGGAGGTACAACAGGTAGCTGCTCAGTGTGTTTCCAACCTTGCAACAGTCTGGGCAGAGTTGGGAGGTCTTTTCCTGAAGATCTCTGCACCGACAGAGTGACTTGAGGGCGAATCACAATGTTTGTGTTGGGGGCCTATTGGGCACGAGATCCCCCAAGGCAAGTTTTGGGGCTTAAAGCCCAGATTTTGACTAAATCCGATGGAAAGACTCTGCGTTTTGTGAGCATGGAGCACAAGATTGTAAATGAGTCATAGGGTTGTCCGCCCTCATTTTTGTAATGTAATGTCAGCTTTAAAGATCTACCCATGGTCCATGGACCATGGGATTGTATAAATAGAGTGAGGCTCTAAGTTGTAAATAATTAAGATAAGTGGAAGCAATAGATGGAGAATTAAGTCTTACCTAACTGTAGAGTCGAGCCTTTGGGTCGTAGAGTAAGAGAAGGTTCTGTAGCTGAGTGCGCAAAGGCCTAGTAGTCCGCAACTAAGTGTGCGGACCCCTACAGCTGAGTGCAAAAGGTGAGTCAAGTCTGTAACTATTGGAGAAGTAATAAAAGGAAGTTTCATATCATTTTTGTGTATCTTTTTCCTATTTTGTGCATGGAATAGATTGGGTATAAATTACATCTTTGTTGTTTATAAGATGCGTGAACTTATATGATTATGTTGATTAAGCGAATATAAGATAAGGTATTGGTTTACGCAAAGGTAACTAACAGTTATAAGAAGATAAGTAAGATCTATGGTGTAACTTGGGGAAATAGTGCAAATCGCTACTTTAGCAGTGCAAAAGCACCTCAGCCCCTTAGGGCTGTGCGAAGGCAATTATGACAGATCGCGAAGGCCTCGCAGGTCAGGATAGTGCATGAAGTGACCTGCGTGAAGGTATTCACAGTTGGCCTAAACCGACCCCTCAAACATCTCAAGGGTTCAGAAATTTGGTTCTAGCATCCCCCCATATTGCTTCGGGTGAGACCTCAGTCCGCGCTCTGCGGGCTATTGGCGAAAGGGCCAGTAGTGTAGGGATTTTTTTGGATAATTAACTCCAAACCTAGGCCAGGCCTCCTCAAGCCAATAACGTTTCTCCTTGCTTGCATGTTGGCATGCTTGACAGGTTCACCCATTCGTGAGAAGTGAATGTTCGTTTGTCCATCCACCCATGAAGACATCTTGCATGTTCGCTCGTCCTTCCATCCATGAACACATATTTGCATGATCGTCTGTTCGTGAGCACATCTCTTTGTATGCATCTTTTTTTTATCTATTGGTGAACATGTCCTTCTGCATGTACTCCCTTTGTTCATCCCATCTGTCGTCATTCCATTTTTGTTCATGTACTATATCTGCAGTCACTCATGATGAGACGACATCAAATCCATAAACCTCAGAGTCTACCATGATGGATGATCATTTTGGATGCAGGTGGCCAGGAGAGGAGACAAGGTTGCGAGTTGCAAGCTAAGGTGGAGTCTCTATGCACTACTGATGAAAACTATGCAGAAGTCATTGGGTGATGGAGATGGGAAATCTAGGTTGACAGTAACTATCTGTGAGGTATGGCTCAGTTGGAGGACAAAACTACATAATTTTTTAGAGGAGCAGTCCAAGCTGTGGAAAGGTTGGGTAGACAAAATCTGTGCAATTTTCAGAAGGAGTGGGCAGCGGGAACCTTGGCAGAAAAAGTATGCAATTATTGGAGGGAACTGGCAGTAAACTGTTGGGACATTGGAAGAAAAAACTGTGTATTTCCTAGAGGGAACCGAAAGTCAACTGTCGGAGCTTGGCAGTAAAAACTGTGCAATTCCTGGAGGGAACTTGCAGTCAGCTATTGGCGGGGAAAACTACACCGATTCTAGGAGGTTGGCCTACTGATCACCTCTGCACATTTTTGAGCTAAGTGGATTGTTGGTTAGTAGAGGGATTGCTCATGAAACTGCGTAGTTTTCCAGGTGAGCATCCAGTTGAGTGAATGGAAGGTTGGCCAGAAAAACTGCGCATTTTTTTGAGGGGGATAGGGACTGGCACTGGGTATTTTTCTAACCTATTTGCATAATTTTCTCAGTCAGTGAAGTGGGAAAGTTCTGTAGCCTCTGCACAATTTTTGAGGGGAATCTGTCCCAGGGTGACTGTCAAGTCAAATTCTTCGGTTGACCAGCAGGAAGGTTGATTCATCTACTTGCAGGTAGCACAACTTTAAATGGCTTTCTTGGTGCTTCTACACTGTTTTGGGTGATAGTCGATCGAGTCGATGGTGGGGTGAAGGTTTGGGTGTCAGAGGGGAATCTGATCATCATAAGTGTGTGAACAAGTGAAACGGTGCATACTTGATCTTGCAAACACACACTTACATGACTTGATAGCGAGACGACTCAAACCATCAAGACACATATGCTCAACATGACTAACCAATGGTGTAAGTGACAAGTGTGATGCTTGTGATTAATCATTGGACGACCACAATGACCCTTGCGTGATAGTGTATATGACTCCGTTTGTGAGTGTGACAAATGTCTACATAGCGAACACAATAAGTACACATGAAGTGAAGACCTTGTGTATGACCAGAACACGGTCACAGGCATGACATTGACATCAACATGCAAAAGTTGTCGGTAAAATGATCAAGTGAGGTGGGTGCGGAGACTCACACGAGCTCATAGAGTGAACCCAAGTGCATGCATTCATCAAGTAAAACTCTTAAAAGAGGCATTGAAATTGGATGCAGGCCAAAATTTTGGAGGGCATTGCAACCGCTACAACACTACCTTTAGCTTGATCACACTTACACTGTGAGTGAGGACACCATGCACATGGTCTCTTATCTCCCACACATTAGTAAAGATCCCACAGACGCTACTGTAGAGCATGTGACACAAGTGTAAGATGTATATAGAAAATTTAGCACACATGGTGAATCAATGGGTGCCATCACATTAACGATCTAATACCTAATGATTTGGTTTGCGGCATAACTATTGACATGCAAGCTAATCTATAATGAAAAAAGGGTGAATATGCCCTGGAAATTTTTGTACTTGTTGACCACTGCATTGAAGGGATCAAGATGAATTAGGATTGATAACTTATGAATGAATTCATCCATGATTGATTGGATGTGCATGACCATGATAAGGAATTCCACTACACTTTGGTCATTCTATTACTTACAATGATCATGTACAAACCACCCTCGACAATGCACTACAACACATAGTTACTAATGTATCCTTCCCTACATTAGAGTTCAGTGTATTGCGACGATAATAGACAAAGAAGCACATAGGAACATCAACAAATACTTCTAGTGGTCGTACATCCAAATGATATAGGAGACTATCAAGTCCTTTTAGATTCTATGTGGCTTAGTAGACAAGTATAATGACTCTTTGTAGTTCAAAATAGATATGCGTAATGTGCTTATCATACCATGTGTAGATCCCACAACTACAACACTGAGAAAGACATCAAAAGAGTGGTGGAATAGTGTCCAAAGGGATTAAGGTCCAAAATAATAAATGAAGCATAGGTCTTTAAGTTTAAGACACATATCAAGAATGATCAAGGCAAGCACAAGTGGGGATAGGAAGCAGTGGAGAGGGTAACATGAGAAAAATGGTAGTGCACTTAAACTTCCCATCTCATGTCTAAGCTTGAGGGGCAGAGAAACAATGCAACCTTGTATGAACCAAAGTTACATGACACTATACATTGAGTTTTCTAGGTCACTATCGGTGTGAAAAAATCCTTCTAATCCAACGAACACCAATAAAATTGAGACCATAATGTTTCATGACAGAGAAATGCATGAGAAGCCATAATGGTGCAGCGGTCAACAACAAATCCTACAACGTTAGCACCACACACCAACATAATAAGCATTGAAAAAGAATAAATCAAAATGATGGAGTCCATAGCTCCCGTCTAAGAGACACTACATGCATTGTTCCTAGTGTAGTCCATAGTAAGCATGTTATAAGTGAACCTAGAAGAAAAACAAATCCTCCATCAAGATTTCTAACGAAAACTAGATGCATTATGTTGAGCACTAAGGTTGGATGATCCTAAGGGACCTATGGAAATCATCTCAAGTAGCACATATGGTGCAATGGCTTCCCCACAGAGCCTTAGTAGGATAAGGAAAAGAGTTCTTTGGCTCAATCCATTGGCCCTAATATTTTTTGAGGCATATTCCAACACTTTTGCATGGCACTTTTCCATACACTTAGTTGAATATATTGTTCCATACACTTAGTTGAATATATTGTGGGTGCCTACATATTATCTTAACCAATATTACCTGGAAATTATGGAAGAACTAGTAACTAGACACCAAAATAAACAAGCATATGTTGAGAAAGCATTATTGGGAATTAAGGAGGTATATGCCCTCATCCCTAGCTAAGTAAATGTTTAGCCAGATTTTCCACGAAGCATCAAGCTCAGAAAGGTAAGGGGGAGTGTTCAGAATCTACAAGTGTAGAAAAATGAGCTATAAGAGAAGTTGAAGTCTATTCCTACATCAAATTAGATTGATCTAAACTACAATGTTGAAAATTTTGAGAGGCTCTTCAAGAAATCCAGGGCTCACGTAGACTTTTTTGTTGATTCGGTCAGCCATATTTTTGGATTATCGACTCACCCACAAAATTCTCTTGAAGTGTGCATTCTTGGAAGAAAAATTTGCACTTGGGAAGCATAAATTAGTGAGAAGACAAAGTCCCTAGTAAACTTGGTGATGTGAACCCAAAAATAGGTGACAATTGATGCAGGAGCATCCAGCACCCTTAGTCAAAGGGAGGAATCCAAACTGAAAAAGGAGGAAGATGTGGACCAGGGGAGCAAGACAGGGAAAAATTTGTTTTAAAACATATTTAAAGATGGAAGCGATAAGTCTCTCAAAGACTTGATCTAAATGTAATCTGCCATGTGTATGCATGTAGCATGCTTTAAGGGCTTTTGTTAGAGGATATGACCGAATCCTTCACAGTGATCCGATCCAATGTTCCTTATATATATGTGTTGAACCTGCGTGTTCAAAGTAGTAGAGGGAAATAAAGAGAAATAGATTAGTAAGCCAAAAGCAGTCAAGATGTAGTAGAGAGGAAGTTTGTTCCTAAGGCTGAAATGCCTTAGAATTGTAACCGTGTTGTGCATAGTAAATATGTGGTTGTGATTTTCCTGCGTGTCTGTGTATTAAGTCTTTTCGTTTCCGATGTATTTATGTTGAATAAAACCAGTGTTGCATGCATGATCACATAACCGGTCCGTGGAGGCCCTGAAGGCTTGTTTTTCTCTGTATGTGGAGGATTTAGACATTGGTTCTGTGTTTCCATAATTAATAGTAGAAATTCCACGACTAAGGAAAATTTGGTGTAGTTTGGGTTTGTAAGCGGAAAACCCAATTACATAGAGAAACTGCATGAAAACACAGTCAGTTCTGAGAATCTGGACTTGAAAGTTTATTAAGAGTGGCTTATACCCTTATCGGGTCTGGAAGGCATATCGGGTTGGCAAGTTGAACTGATCGGAATGGGCCTTCGTAATAAAGCA
Source organism: Pinus taeda (assembly GCA_000404065.3). NCBI lineage: Eukaryota > Viridiplantae > Streptophyta > Pinopsida > Pinales > Pinaceae > Pinus > Pinus taeda. Next base: position 55,726 of record APFE031492286.1, on the reverse strand, counting down.
ATAGCAATATGCGATTAAATCGCAACCGTCCAATTGGAAGTCTAGATCGATGGTGCAGATGCGATCAGCAATCACATGTCAGAGAATTCAAAGGACTAGCGGCTATGGAATAGTGATATTGCCAATAAGCGACACTCCGATATCACCGATAGCGAACTGCTAATCGACAATCGGAGGTCTGAGGAGTAACAGTTAAGAGGTGGAACTGACGATCTATAGATCTAGGCTCATAAGAATTGGAGTCCGACCAATGGTATAAGTGGGAGTTTCTTTAGATTTCCTGTGTTTTTGTGTATTCCGGAAAAGGTATGGTTCTAAGTATTTATAACTAAAGGGCCATATGAATGCTTCTGATAGTTATAAGGGTCTCGATTATTGTGTTGTCTCGAGAGTTAAAAGAAAGCTCTGACATGTTGAATGGTCCATGATTTTAAAGGCTTATAGCCTCAAAACACTTCCGATAGGCTTAGTGGGCCCATGCCCACAGGCCTCAGGATCGATTTTTGTAAAGGAAAGGGATTTTGGTTAACCCCTAATTTCTCATTTCCATCAAGTGGTATCAAAGCAGAAGAAGATTCTATGTGTAAAGGAAGATTAAAGAAATTCTTAAGAGAAAAGAAGGATTCCAGAGAGAAAGAAGAAGGAGCAAGAGGTATAGTTGATAGAGCTGAAGAGTTATGGTCTTCACAGTCACATAGAGAATGACATCAGAAGGTGAGAAGATTGTAGCAGCCTAAGAGCAAGGAGTGCTCAAGAGAAGTTGAGAACAACTTCCAACTGTGCTTGGGTAGAAGTTGTTGAGGCAGCTCCACAGTTGTGATTGTGGGTAGAGTTGTCTTAGAGATAACAATTCCAGCAAAAGAAGTGTTGGGTAGAATTGCTAGTCAACAAGAGGTTCAAGGAGAGAACCATAGAGCTTTCCAAAAGACCAAGTCCGAAGGAAAGCTTGGTGAGGTAAGTGGCAGCAGGGAGGACTTGCTATTACAGCGGCTTGCTTGCAGCTCACAGAAGACCATGAAGGCAGTTCCACTGAGGAAGTGAAATATCAGTGGGTAGAATTGCTAAGGACAAGGAGAAGCATATGACCAGGAGGTCATAAATTTTTGTGCCTCGGGAGTCTGATGCAGGAGCATCCAACACCCTCAGTCAAAGGGAGGAATCCAAAGTGAAAAAGGAGGAAGACGTGGACCAGGGGAGCAAAACAGGGAAAAATCTGTTTTAAAACAGATTTAAAGATGGAAGTGATAAGTCTCTCAAAGACTTGATCTAAATGTAATCTTCCATGTGTATGCATATAGCATGCTTTAAGGGCTTTTGTTAGAGGATATGACAGGATCCTTCACAGTATCCAATGTTCCTTATATATATTTGTTGAACCTACGTGTTCAAAGTAGTAGAAGGAAATATAGAGAGATAGATTAGTAAGCCAAAAGCAGTCAAGATGTAGTCAAGAGGAAGTCTATTCCTAAGGCTGAATGCCTTACAATTGTAACTGTGTTATGCATAATAAATATGTGGTTGTGGTTTTCCTGTGTTTCTATGTATTAAGTCTTTTCAGTTCTGATGTATTTATGCTGAATAAAACCAGTGTTGCATGCATGATCATATAACTGGCCCATGGAGGCCCTGAAGGCTTGTTTTTCTCTGTATGTGGAGGATTTAGGCAGTGGCTTTGTGTTTCCATGATTAATAGTAGAAATTCTATGACTAAGGAAAATCTGGTGTAGTTTGGGTTCGCAAGTAGAAAACCCAATTACACAGAGAAACTGCATGAAAACACAGTCGGTTCTGAGAATCCGAACTTGAAAGTTTATTAAGAGTGGCTTATACCCTTATTGGATCCAGAAGGCATATCGGGTTGACAAGTTGAACTGATCAGAACGGGCATTTGTAATAGAGCGATAGTGATATGCGATTAAATCGCAACCGTCCGATCGGAAGTCAAAATCGATGGTGTAGACGCGATCGGTGATCGCATGTCGAAGAGGTCAAAGGACTAGCAGCTATGGAATAGCGATATTGCCAATAAGCGATACTTCGATATCGCCGATAGCGAATTGCCGATCGGCGATCGGAGGTCTGAGGGGTAACGGTTAAAGAGGTGGAACCAATGATCTATAGATATGGGCTCATAAGAATTGGAGTCTGACCAATGGTATAAGTGAGAGTTTGCTTAGATTTCCGGTGTTTCTGTGTATTCCCGAAAAGATATGGTTCCAAGTATTTATAACTAAAGCTTAGGGCTATATGAATGCTTTCGATAGTTATAAGGGTCCCGATTATTATGTTGTCCCTAGATTTAAAAGAAAAGTTTGACATGTTGAATGGTCCATGATTTCAAAGGCTTATAGCCTCAAAACGCTTCCGATAGGCTTAGTGGGCCCATAAACCACAGGCCTCAGGATCAATTTTTGTAAAGGAAAGGGATTTTGGTTAACCTCCAATTTCTCATTTCCATCAACAATGGATGTGATCTTGTCCCTTACTAGAAAAATCATAACCACTCAAGCTAAACAAGAAGCCCTCTACATTGTGATGGAGTCTCAATGGCCAACTGAGATACAATTATCTATGCTCATAGATGTTCATACCAAAACTACCAAAGTAATTCAATTGGGAAAGTAGGTAAAGCATATCTCAAGGTCCGCTGCAATAGCCAAGGTGGAAAAATTTTGCATTGATTTTCTAGTTTTGTTCAAGTTGTTTGATCAATTGGACTATAAGTTTCAAGATTTTGTGTGCCACCTCCTAACGAAGATCCCATCAATTGGGGGAATGCTGGCACCAGGGCAGGGCCAAGTCAAGTTTTTGCACAAATGTGCAAGTGTTGTGCATAGGAGAGTTGAGTTAATGTGTAAGAGGTGTTGTGCAAAAGAAAGGTTCCCTCTATGTAGATACATCGTGCAAAGGAACTATGCATGATGAGCATGTGATATTGCGTTGTCTGATGAATATTTTGTGAAATTTTGTAATTGTAACTAATTTTGCAATCAACCAATGGATGGTTATGATTTTTCTGACTATATCACACTACAGAAGGATGTAAAGATTATATGAGAGAGCTTTTGGCATGTAAAGAATGTACATGAGATGTTTTTGCTTCTTCCTTTCGGTAAAAGATTTGTGGGAATCTTCTAAGTTTTAGTTGTCTTGGCGATGTAATGCATTATATAGACATAATGTAAGGATGAGATAATAAAGTGTTAAATACTTTTTTGTTCTAAAATCCCGTATGTTAATGGTGAATGTGTCCATGTAGATGCTTCGTTATGTATGTTTTGATATGAATTAATAGAATCCAAAATACTACTGTAAATATAAAGAAAACTTGATTGCTCTATTCCTATAATTCGCGTAAGCATCTTAAATGAGACCTTCATCAAATCCTAGAGATTGAGGATGCTAATGCTTATGAGATATTTGTTAACCAATACTCTCAAACATAGAATCTGAATCCTTACACTAACAACAATATTATTGTAACTATTACGAGTGTGCCCATATACTTCATCATTATCACTCTCCTTATTAACGCCATCCACACAAGTTACATGCTTTCTCGTTGCATACTTTCTTCCCTGGCAACAAAACCACACAACATATTATATCACCACCTAGAGGCATAATAAACCTCTCATGCTCATGTTGTTTCTCATTTCCCTTCTAACACTCTACTTGTTTAACTTCTTAATTCCTCAAAAACTACACTATTTTTGCTTACTCTAACATCACTAATGATGATGGCAAATAAATGGCCGTCATTAAAAAAACCACAATGGAATAAATCTTCCCTTTTCCTTATAATAATAGACTAACTAGATAGATTCCATTATTTATCTATTTATTTATTAGTAATTTTCCACGCCATGGAAGAAGCTCTACCTAAAAAATTTATTGAAAAGACTAATTTGTCATAGTTGACTAACATAAAATGTAATGATAGATTTTAGTATTTTTCAAGAAGACTTTGATCTTCCAATGAGAAGTGAGAAGCATGCAGAGAACTTTCCAAATATGTTAAATAACCAATGATGTTAATGTTGAATTTCAACATTCTCTTTTACTTGTACAAATACCTAATATAAATTTAATATTAATGTGACCTTAAATCATAAACCTTATACACGAATTACAGATAATTTAATATTAATGTTCGTTAATAATCAAACCGGATCAAATGTCCCGATAAAGTCGATGTAGCCAAAGTTTGACTTTATACCATCCCAACATAAAACTGTTCATGCACGCTCTATGATGATTACAATGACACGTCACAATGCCACGTCTGAAAACCACTTAAGTTGCGAATTGAACTTTTCCTTCTCAAAGGGTCATCCGAATCTACCACCCCTCAGCCCCACGTTTCAGTACGTCCTATAAGTCCTTTACACGTGGCAGCTGAAGTCTCCACTGAACTACCCAATAGGGGTCAGTGAGTGGAGGCGTGACCCCCGAAACTAGAAGGTGCTATGACTAGATATAATATAAAACAAATACAATTGGAGTTGAGAATATTTGACCTAAAATGTGAGATTGACTTCAATGTGGGGTGAGCATAAAATTTGGTGCAGCCATGTGGTTCGGGTGGAATGTGGGGATGTGCACCCTATGTAGTTAGTGGACATGGATGGAGTTTGAATACAAAGTAAATTGTTCATGTGGAATGCTTAATCTGATTTCATTATGTAGTTAGTGGATATGTTTGGAGTTTTAGTACCAAGTAAATTGTTCATATAGAATGCTTAATCTGATTTCATTTTAAGTTTGATGTGAACGATTTTATAAAGTGATAAATGACATAGATTTTTAATAAGCACGCATTATTCTCCAAAAATGTTCTAGAATCAAGTTCATAGGTTACTTTTATATTTATTTATTTTTTTGATTCGTAGAGTATAACGGTAGTTATGTAAACTTTTATTGATATATTATTAGGTTTGAAAATATAACATTAATTTTTATTTTTTTAAATAAATAATATAACTTTTAAATTGAAAAAAAATGCGAAAGAAGTAAAAGTATGTATATATTTTGTGTATTCACGTTTTTGTGATCCATAATAAATTAAGTAAAGTTTTTTGGTAGAAATCACAGAAAATAAATTTTTGGCCGAACTAAGAAGTGTGGTTCATCATTAGGACTAGATGATTTTTAAAATACCATTATTCTATATAGCTCAAAGTGTTAGGTCATTGGGTCCATTAGCGAAAGGTATCAACATGAAGACTGGAATACAAAAAATGGTCCATGGAAATTCTACAAAAGGTAAGGTTTTGCTCTCTAGCTTTTGTAGAGCTTCCACGGACCATTTTTCGTTCTTCATGTCGATGCCTTTTCCTAGTGGCCCAAGGGAGATTTACTTTGAGCTATAGAGGACTTAAATGGTGTCATTTGAAAAAGAATATATATATATATAGATTTGGAAAAAAATAAAAGTGAAAATACTTAAATTATTGCAAAGAAATACACAATTTCAAATATACAAGAAATTCATATATTTATATTATTCAAATACATAGAAAAAAGTAGTGCAATTAATTGATGTTGTATATTTGAAATCAATAATATAAAAATACAAAAATGCAATAATATTAAATTTGTACAAAATGCACAAATAATTAATTTTTTATATAAAAAATTAGAGTTTAGGTTTTCATTTTTTTTATATAAAATTTAGAAGAATATTTATATTATTAATTATATTTATAAAAGCTAAATATACATTATAATTAACGTAGATGAAATATTTAATGTAAGACGACATTTATAATTGTTAATTAAATATAGCTAAGTTGTTGGGAGTAAAAGTTGTTTAATATCATGAGATTTTATTTTTTTGGTCATAAGTTCTATCTTTATTTATTCATTTATTTTTTTCAAACTCTATAAATCTCAATAGTATTAAAATAAATCAAAATGTTTACCAGTAAAATCCTTATCAATTAAAATGGAATTATAACTTCCACTACTTTTTTTTTCAAATTTGCAAAAAACTAGCCACTATAAGGTAATTTGAGAAAAAATAGCCACCATAAAGTAACTAAATTTATTAACATATTGCATATCATTATAAGGAGGTAGATGCATAGAGAGTTATCCTTCACCCCACTAGGAAAGTATTGTGCACCTATGAATGCTGTGTTAAACAACAAAACTAAAGCTTGCACTCTCTTGCAAGAATCGAGGCTACAAATTTATGTATTCAAAATCTAACTATGCTAGGAGATTCTTGATTGATTATCAAGCACATGTAGTTCAATTATAATCCATCAAATTCGAGTTTATCCTCCATGCTGAAAAGCATCAGACAATACTTCAATGATTTTGATTTGATAAATCAGCACCATATTCTACTTCGTGAACACATTGGCATGGAGAATTCAAAAGTAAATAGTGCAACTCAAGGAAAAAAAGGGACTTTACATGTTAATGACTAAGCCTATGGTCAAACTCTCTCACAATCTATTTCCCTTGCCATACGTCATAACATCATTAAGAAAAATGATGATGATCATGTCAACGCCTTCTAATGAAGCTAGGACATGACTTTCACATCCCCACAACACATTTCATGTATCTTGCACAACAAGGTGGTATTATGGCATCAACCCCCAATTCAAAATCCATTACTCCTTTTTGGTCTTAGGGGAGAGATGTTGTGTTTAGCCTTAGAGAGCTCAGGGACTCTGGCTCTGCTCCACTCCTTTTAATACATATCCCTCTTGTGGTTCTAGCAAGGGCTAGATTGAAATACAACACAAAAGTTCTCTTCTTGTTATCTTTCTACATTCAATTCAACTTCTCTTCTTATTTCAAAAATCATTGGTGGGCCTCATCAAGGTGGAGAAATGAACCTCGTTAATCTTGGTCTTTATCAATCCAAAATAGTTCTTGGATTAGGCTCCTCACTCTTACAAGTTTTCATCTTTAATTTGAAGGATATCTCACATTGATAAACTATCGAGGCTTATAAGAGATGTGACATGCTTTATAGAAGATTGCAAATAAGAACACCTTTTTTACATGTCAACTTTGGTCTCTCTAAATGAGAACTCTAGAAAGAAAGAGTGTAGTGTCAATCTTAAGATGGAATTTTTAATGAGTATGATGAATCAACATAAGCTCCAGTTGGATACCTTGGAAATAACAATATAGGAGCTCAACACCAAGAAGGAAGCCAACTTAGTTGAATTACAAGACAAAATGTCAACCAATCGGTGAGGATTCTAATTGAACCTAAAGTTGTGCACTCCTAATGGGAAATAATATGGAAAGCCTGTTTGTTTATCCAATGCAAAGCAAATCCACAATAATTGAAATTTGGTATTTGATACTTACCTTAAACTCTAAATTTATACTAGATATGTTTTGTCAAACAAAAAAAAAATTGTATCCTACAGGAACCCAACAACCTGTCTCATGTAATTACTAGTGAGCCTCCTCCTCCCTATAGCCAGAATCACAACAAAGAGATCTGAATTTTTCAAGTTTCAATCATTTCAAATTTCTCGATTTAACCAATTAAACTCCCAAAACATATTTTATCAAATTTTATTAAAATAGTTTATTTCTATATTTTACATTCTTTTTACACTTTCATTTTTTAAATTTTATTAATTTATTTAAAAAAAAAAACAATAAATTCTTGACATACGAGGAATAACCTCTCTACAAAACTTAACATAGTTACAAACTCTAATTTCAATCTTTTTATTAGCATAATCATGTCTGATATTTCTTTAAAATAATACTCCATATCATATCATATTACACAATAATTCATACATATTATTTAAAATATCATATTACACAGTGATTCATACATATTATTTAAAATATTTAAAAGTATATATATGTGACTTCTAACCTTCGGACTGCGTAAGAAACAACCCAATAAAATATTTCCATACCAAAATAATATTAAAAAAAACATGCCATTGTTTATGAATTTAAATAAATTAAATTTTTTTAATATAAAAAGCATTAGGGTAATTATTTTTTGGTGAAGATGCTAAATTGGTAAAAAAAAAATATTTATTTTTATATATAGAATTAAAGTTAAATATTTTTTCAATTAAGGAAATTCTTTATAAGGGATGTCAAAGTCTCTCTAATTAAAACTTGTGATAATATTAATATCATGTTAGTCAACATTAATTAATTATGTAATTATTTAGGACTATAATTAATTATTTATGACTTACTAAAGATCAGAACATCTAGAGACAAGTTTATAAGGATTTCATGCTTGGGATGTTTACCTTCTTTGGAGACAAGTTTATAAGGATTTTCACCCTTGGGACGCTCACTTTCTTCCCTCATCATATTATGTCAAATAGATACTCTAGGTTGAGTGAATGCAAAACTTACTTTCCAGCTATTTTAACTAGTATGCTTTGTTTAAAAATCTATTTTAGAAGGTTTGAACCATGTGCCTAGCTAGATTTTAACTCCAATCCCCTTGAGAGGGATACGTTATCCACTCATATTAAATTTAACTATGGTTGAAAAGTACATGACCCTAGTAAAAGTAACATTATATGTCGTAATGATCATAATGAGCACATGTTTTCTTTCTTTTTAATTTTATTATTATTTAATTTGATTTTTTTGGGAAGACCTAAAACTATACTTGATTAATTAAGAGTTTATTTTATTCACCATTTAAAATTAAAAAATTATATATAAAAATAAAAATTCTAAATAACATGTTCTTTTAATAAATTAGTTAATTCATATTATCAATTATCAAATAGTAATTAATAGCAATCAATATAATTATGTTCATAAGTAATATATATTTTAAGATAATATTTCCACAATTTAATTATCAATAATTATTAGGTGGATAGTAAGGATTTAACTCCGATGAATATTTTAGAATATCATATTAGTATTACATAAATGAATGTTAAAATTTACCTCCTAGTTTAGTATTTTTGTGCCTTTTTATTAAAATTAATTAATCAATATATATATATATATATATATATATAGATATATTATATATATATATATTACAAACAAGTGTGATATGAAGTTGAATTATCATATTTTTGGACATGTGGTATTGATAGTCATGATATTAAACCATGATATTTTAACAAAACCTATTACCTATTAATATCTCTATGGTAAAATTAGAAGAGTTAAAATTTTTGTTCCAATTTTTTAATATATTGTATGTTTAATTATTATTTATTAATGGCTTAAAAACTCCCATTCATAAACAAGTTCTAAGCCTATAAAATCATTTATATTGACAATTTGTTTGGTATTTATCATACTGCGTGAGCGGCATATATATTTACATATATGTAAGCTCACGTCTACGATAGAGTATATTTGTAAAAAGTTTCGAGTGGAGGGTTTTGTACGTACGGAGCACAGCATTCCAATTTCCAAGAGACCCATAAATGCAGGCCACAGCGCATGGGTTTGCACAAATATTTGCGTGGGTTTTCATTGCGCGGAGGACCAATCAAGCATACCTGTCTGCTATTTTTCACAGAGCTGCTTCTGTTGTATTGTGAGGTCTAGTGATCGAATCCCATGGCCAGGTGGCTTTCAGTTTTGGCCCTGGGAGGAGGGGCCGGAAGTACAACCTGGGCGGCCAGCGCGGGCGGTTTCCTGCTGGTGATCACATGCGTACTAGCGGTGGCGGCTGTTGTTATGGCATCTTGTGCAATACACCTGCACTTCCACGCTAAGGACGCTAACGACGACGACAGAACTCGCGGGGTTGCTATAACTCGTAGCGCCAGCACCACGGACTCGGGGGCTGATGCCTTTCACAGTTTCAACTGTTTTCCCAAGTATTCAGGCCGGGCGCTTATCAGCGGCAGCAGGAAGTTGCTCATTTCTAAGAAATGGGGGATTAGCGGGGAAGAAGATGAGGTGAATGCATATGACCGTGCTGTTATGCAAGAGGAGGGCGGAGGAGATTCCCTGTGGCAGAGGAATATTCTGTTGGGCGAGAAGTGCGAGCCCTTGAATTTCTCAGGCACTATAATTTACGACGATAAGGGCAGACAGCTGCCTGCGTTCCCTCCGCGCTCCCCCAGACTGAACATATTTCATCCTTCTCTCGACCAGGTAAATTATTTTAGTTTATTAAAATAAAATTAGTTTCATTGTTTTCAAAATATTTTTGTTTTTTTTAATCTGGTATAATAGTAATTTGGTACTATGTTAAGGTATTTTTAATGTGAAATTATTTATTTAATTTTTTGTTTTTGTTTTTATGGCAAAGTAATATATTGAATATGGTGAAAACATAGTCAGGAATTTGGTAAGGTATTTTTTTAATGTGAAATCATAATTAAATAGCTTGTTTTTGTTTTTATGGGAAAGTAATATATTAAATATGATGAAAATATAATTAAAAACAAAAAAAAATTGCTTCTCTATTTTTGTTGATTAATATTACTAATAATATATATTTTTTTTTAATTCATCGCAGCCGGAGGCAGTTCAACAGCGATGACAAAATTTTAACATGGAAGCGGGTGGAACGTTGCTTTACTTGTCCATGTGACCACGGGGTTCGGCCATAAGAGAGTTCAGCGTATCAGGAAATGAAATTAAAGTGCAGTGAAATCTATAGAGTATATAGATATATTAATGGAGTGGTATTTTGGTATTATATTTTATTTGCCCTTGGAGAAAATCGAAAAAAATATCATGAAGGTACATATTTGGAGAAAATCCAAATCGTTGTTAAGTTAAAAAGTACAGTGTTTGTCCCTGGTGTAGAATACAAGGGAAGAGTCCAATGGCCAACCCTCACAATAAATACGTACCTCAATGATTAATTGAGTTTGTTCAATCTAATTTAAGTTTATTCATTATATAATTTGAATGATGTTGTTTAATTTGAATGATGTTAGTTTGTTTTATATATATATAAAAGTAGTAAAATTTGTGGTAATTTAGTGGTAATTTAGGATTAAGATAATATTACTTGGTATTATTTATTAATGTGGAATAATTTTTCATTTGAAGAAAATTTATTGTCATTTGAAATGATTTATAGATGATAGTAAGAAGGTAAATTTTCTTTTATATTGAATATTTTTGGAATTTGGGTCATTATCATGTTTACTTAAATCCCAAGGAAAAAGAATTCTTAACTAATTAAAAGCAATTTTAGATCTTTCAAAAATAAAATGAGATTTCAGTTGAAATAGTATTCGCCAAAAAAATATGTATTGTGTTCATTATCAAAACTATTTTCAATAAGTCATGTGTTTTCTCTTAGCATTTAGCTTTAATTCCATACATAAAATTAGATATTATCCCTAATTTAAATTCAACTATCTTACTCAATTAAAATTTAACATCACATATTAATGATTTACAAAAGCTTTAAATTACTTGTAAATCAAAATTGAATATACTCATTAATAATAGTCAAATCTTCAATATACTTGAAATAAAATAAAATAAATCTTACTTGCAAATAATTTTCATCTCACTTTCAAATCATTTTCATAATTTTAATTTAATTGATTTTACAAATATTTTTTCATCTTTATATCAATTTATGTAAAGTAAGTTTTATGTGATTTCAAATTACTTTTTATGTTTTTAAACATATTTATTTTTCAAATATTTTAATCATATCTATGTCAATTTTGTTGAAGATAATGGAGAATATCCTAGAATAGGTTGAGTTGGTTCGCGTAGCCTCAGGATAGGAATTAGTTTATATTTCTTAGGATGTTGTTCTAACTTCCCTAAAACCATGTTTTCTATTTAATGTGTAATGTGCATGAACAATGTAGAGCGTTCTACAGAGCTAGACTCTAATGGTTCAGACTCTCTTTCGTAGAGTTGACCAGTGGGTTTCATTTTATTAATACAAACATTGACATTTTTATCATGGTATCAGAGCGTCAGGGATGAGGAACCTATACGTTGGCTGGTGGGTGGTTCTTTGAACCAGGATCATCGCAGTTGTGAGGAGGATAACTGCGACAAATCTGAAATCGTCGTTGGTTGTGAGTGTACCTCTGCGACGGGTGCACTGTAGCTCTTTCACGCATATTTAAAACTTTTCTGTCGCATTTTAAACTTTTCCGTCGCAGGTAATACGTGTACAGCTGCGACGAAGTCGCAAAAAAGACAGACATATCTACGACGATTGTGTAAATCAGTGAAGCTGTGTGGGGAAGCCAAGAACAAGGTTGTAGCTGTCAGAGAAGCTGCGTGGGGAAGCCAAGAACAAGGTTGTAGCTGACAACAGAAGGTTGTCTGGAGGCTGAGAAGGAATCCATGGTGATCAGCGGGTGTGCTGCGAGATCAAACAACATTCAAGATCAGTGATCTGTCTCTGTCACAGATCTGGGGTAAATCTAACATCTTCTTTTACTTGTTGATTTTTTTTTCTAAATCGCCAAGATGAATAACAACATGTTTGAAGCATGATTGAATGAGTATAACAAGCTCGATGGTTCCAATTATGCAAATTGGAAATTCAAGATGCAAACTCTGCTAGACATGCAGAGTGCTTGAACAATCGCGAATGGGGATGAGCCGAGGCCCGCGGCTGGATCAACATCGATCCCAGATTGAGAGAAGTGAGAAGGTAGAGCAAGGACACTGTTGAAGATGTCAGTGAAAGATTGCATCATACCACACATTAGAGATTGTAAGACAGCTAACAAGATCTGGGGAATTCTGAAGGATTTGTATGAGATTAGGAATTCAAATCGTCTTCTATTCCTTAAGAGTAAGATCCTATCCCTGGAGATGGAGGAGAATGAAACAATTGTTTCATTCGTAGCAAGGATTAAGGATCTGAAGAACAAATTAGCAGATATCGGTCATACAGTTGACAATACAGATCTTGTAACCATTACAATGAATGGTGTCACTAATGATTACCAAATGTTCATCACTGCGATAAATGCTAAAGAGAAGATCCCGAAATTTGAAGAGTTGACAGGAATACTGATGCAAGAAGAAGAAATAAGATCATCTCTGAAGCCCCAGAGTGCTGATCTTGCATTGATGGTGAAGAAAAACTTCTTCAAAGGGAAAGGAAGTCCACAACAACAAAACGGAGCAAACTCACACAAAAGACCGAATCAGACCCAAGGTATGCATCTGAATAGAAACTACACTGAAACTAAATGTTTTTATTGTGGAAAATTGGGTCATATTGCCAGTGTAGGAAAAAGAAATATCACGAAGAACAACAGAAGCCAAAAAGACGTGCAGGTCATCTCGCAAATGGTGATCAGGTGCAAAATTTCAGATTGTTCATGGCAGATCGTGATGAATGTTGATGTAGACATCTGGTATGTAGATTCAGGAGCGTCAACACATATGACAGGGAATAAGCACTGGCTCGAAGATTTTAAAGAAATCAACGAAGGCGCGCATATTTACCTAAGTGATGACAGAAGTCATCAAATCAAAGGGTGTGGGAAAGCTTCTGTCACTCTACCTAATGGTAATATCAAACAAATTTATAATGTTATGTATGTGCCTGGTATAACAAAGAACTTGATTTTTATATCCATGATTACAGATCAAGATCTAAAATGTGAATTCTTTAAATCTAACTGTTATATTAAATATCTGCTAGATGGCATGAAGACAATTGCTACAGGAATCGGAACAGGAGGTCTGTACAAGTTGGAAGTGAGACCTGCACCAATTCGAGCATTGACAACAGTGAGCCTGACTACAAAAGAGCTTTAGCATCAGAGGTCTGGCCACATCAACTACAATGGTTTGTTGTTACTACAAAAGAAGGAAATGGTAAGAGATCTTCCAATGCTAAAGCAAGTACATAATGATTTTGATGCCTGCACATTAGGAAAAATGCATAGAGAAGAATTCCCTGTTCGAGTAGAAAAGAAACAGAGGGATATACTTGAATTAGTGCACACAGATCTTTGTGGACTCATGCAGATAAAATCATTAGGAGGTGCACTGTATTTCCTAATTTTATTGATGACTGTATAAATTTTTCTTGGGTGTATTTCTTAAGTAAGAAGAGCCATACATTCGAATACTTTAAGCATTTTAAAAATATGATTGAAAGACAAACAGGGAAACAGATAAAAATTCTCCATTCTGATCAAGGGGGAGAATACTGGAAGGATGAGCTTATCAAATATTGTAAAGATCATGGAATTTTGCAATAGTTCACAATACCCCGTACTCCACAACAGAATGGAGTAACAGAAAGAAATAACATAACACTGGTGGAATGTGCTAGAAGTATGCTGAAAGGTAAGAATCTTTTGAATGGTTTTTGGGCTGAAGTAGTGAATACTACAATTTATTTGGAAAATAGGAGTCCTACAAAAAGTCTTGAGTCTAAAACTCCTTTTGAAGCATTATATGGATATAAGCTTGTAGTAAAACACTTAAGAATATTTGGATCTAAAGCATTTGCCCACACTCCAAAGGAAGATAGAAGAAAATTAGATTCAAAAGCCATCAGATGTACTTTTATAGGGTATTGTTTGTCATATAAAGCATACATATTATTTAATCCCTCTACTCACAAGATTTTTGTTAGTAGGGATGTTAATGAGCAGGATCATGAAGAATCTATTCAACACTATGAGGAATGGGACATTCCGTACTTTGTGGAAGAAGAAGAAGAGAATAATCAGGGTCAGCAACAGACAAAGGCAGAGGATGAACAACAACAACAACAACAACAATAGTAACAACAACAAGAACAACAAGAAATAAATGATGATCAAATAAGGTTTGAAACCACCACCCCACCACTCAGGAGATCAGGTAGGAAAGCTCAAATGCCTGCAAGATATAGGGAAAATGCTTTTATAACTAGTATGATGAATGTGGTTGAACCGTCTAGTTATAAAGAAGCAAATGAATGTAGTGAATGGAAAACAACCATCGAACAGGGATACGATAATAATCAGAAATAACACTTGGGAATTGGTTGAACTTCCTAGAGGAAAACAGACCATAGATTGTAAATGGTTATATAAACCAAAGATTAATGCAGATGGAACTATAGAAAAACTAAAAGCTAGGTTGGTAGCAAAGGGGTACTCACAAAAACAAGGGATAGACTATGAAGAAACCTTCGTCTCTGTAGCTAAATTGAACACTATCAAAATGTTAATCGCTTTAGCTACTAAGAAACATTGGATGATGTGCCAACTAGATGTAAAGTCTGCATTTTTTAATGGAGAACTAAAACGAGAGGTTTATCTAGAGAAACTGGAAGGGTTTGTCCAAAAAGGAAAAGAATATTTAGTCTGTAGATTGAAGAAAGCACTTTATGGACTAAAACAAGCTCCCAGGCCGTGGTATGAAAATATTGATTCATTTCTTTTGGAAGTTGGCTATAATAGAAGCAAAAATGACCCTAATCTTTACACCATGAAAGATGAACAAGGGTGCGTAGTGTTGACTTCATTGTATGTAGATGATTTGATCATTATAGGTGATGCCACATATCTAATCGATGAAATCAAGCAACAGATGTCACAGGTGTTTGAAATGAAACATCTCGGTGAACTTAGATACTATTTAGGTCTTGAGATCTGGAGAGATTCAGGTCAAACATTTATGTCCCAAGCAAAGTATGTCAAAGGCCTGTTAGGAAAGTTTAGGATGGATCAGTGTAAGCCTGCACCAGTACCATTGCAGCAGAACATCAAATTGCCGTGTGAGGATGGCTCAAAAGTGGCGGATGCAACACTTTACAGACAGCTGGTTGGGAGCCTAATCTATCTAACCACTACTAGACCTGATTTGGCTTATGTAGTCAGTGTGCTAAGCCAATTTATGTCTAAGCCACTTGAAAGCCACTGGAATGTAGCGAAGAGTGTTTTGAGGTATCTACAAGGTACTATAGATTACGATATTATTTACACTGATTCTTCTGATGTTAGATTGGCAAGATTTGCAAATTCAGATTGGGCTGGTGTTACAAAAAAATATCGTCACCATGACTATTTGCAGTCAGTATGGGTCTATCATCACTTCTACTGTCCTCCTAAGCAAGTCTCATACCTCAGCTCTTCATGTCAAGCTTTGCAAATGAGAGAAAGAAATTAAAAATCAATAAAGCTCTCGTTCTGCACTTTCTCTCACTTTTGCCTGCGGGCCCGCACCCTTTGTTCTTGTTACCTGCATATCTGCACGCTCTGTCTATAAAGGGGTGGGTGCGTACCCCTGTAAAAGTAAAAAAGGTGCAAGTTTATTCTAAAAAACTCACTTTGGGTTAATTCTAGATGATTCTAGAAGGAATTTTGACGTGGATTGTTTGCTCCAAGGTGGTTCATGCATCCCAAAAGAGAAGGAGCTAATCCCTTGATAGGAGGAGCTATCTCTTTGAAGGAGGGCTTTATCCCTTTGAAGGAGGACCTAGTAACTTCCCTCCATTGCACTATAAATTAAGGCATTGGGCTGGTTGCTGGGGAGGTTAGAAGCTGAACATTTTTGAGGGTAAATGCTGATGGAATTGGGACTTCCTAGTTAAGCTTGAGAGGAGAGATCACATACCTTTTGGCTTCATTGGGAAGTGAGTGAAACTTGTCAAAGTAGAGGAGACTTCTTGTCGGACCCTGGGAGGAGCTTGTACAACATCAAGGCACAGGTTGTAAAGTTCTTCTTTGATTTGAATTAATACAATCAGATTCATTTTTCTCAACAAATTGTCTTATGTGGTTTGTTTCATAATCTCCTTGATCATTATGATGGATATGCTTTATGATATCGGCTTTTCAGGTGCTTTTTAATTTCTTTGCTTGTTTGTGTTTGCAGACTTACTTCAAGGAAGCTCATTTGGAGCAAAGGAGTGAGGCTTCCACAAACTTGCGTTGGACCCAAGGTAGGCCTAAAACAATTGTTTGCCTTTGTTTGTAATTGCATATTTAGAGAAAGATAGTTTTTGATTGGCTTGCTTGTCACTAGATATCTTTGGATACTAGGGAGGTCGATCTTGTCTGCAACCTCGACTCATTCTGTGTGACATGATGGTTAGATTGCTATGCCGTGCAACCATGGAAACAAGGGACCGACCAATGGATGAGGATGCCACTCAGGTGGTCAACCAATGTGACATGACAATTATGAGACAAAGACCACAAGATGACCCTGCAGAGACATTGTGCGCAATGATTGTCCACGAATGGAGCACATGCCAAAATATTTGGCGAAATTTGCACGTATATCAGAAGCAAGCACGTGCAAGGGCTAGGGGGCCATCTCGTTCCTGGGCAGCCCATGACAAAGTCAACAGGGGAATAGGGGGAAGCTCACTCAGCGTTCGCTCAAGAAAACGATCCATTGGGAAATTGCGAATACCACGGGTTGAATGGGCCTATACGAGAAGGGAGGCGCAAATGACAATGTCAAGAAGTAAACAAAAAAGAGCCCAGACTAAGCAGGGTATCAACAGGCCTCGCGAAATCGAGAACCTATGGAAGAAAAGCATGCTAGTTGGGGAAGGAAGCAGCAAAATGAAAGGTAGCGACAACCACGAAGGCCGTGCGAGTCTGCGCATAAGGGAATCAGGCCCAGTCAAGTATCCATAGAATGTGAATGCACCATTACCTTGCTATCATGGTTGCACCTGCACCTACGGAAGGATACACCCCACACAACGGCACATGAAGAGATAACAGCTACAAAGACACTCAAAAGGTGCTCGCAGCTTGGGCTAGTAGGGAAGTCCTGAAATTGTACCAGGGGTGTGACCACTTGACTAGCTATAGGAAGCACAATCCCAGCACCCAAAGCAATTGAAAGAGGGCACGGGACTATAAACGAGTCTGCAGGAGGTCGACGCGGAAAAAAGGTTCTCTATAGAGTCATATGGGCCACAACATCGCAGCGGCACCCAAGTGATGGCATTGCCACACAGAAAACTCGAGAATTGACCGTTAACATCACTATTCCTGACATGAGAGTCAAGTTATGTCAGGGAGGAGTGGGCAGTAGGCCATTAAGATGAAAGTTTGGAGCTAGATACAAAAATATCTGCCACCTAAAGGAGGTTATGAAGCTGGCAGTGCAAGGAAGGGATTCATTCAAATTTACATGTTCATCTAATAACCTTTGGATGACACCAAGATATTTGTGATTGGAACTAGTAACGACTAGAAAACACTCAGCTACCAAGGTTTCCATGAGTACCATGGTGAGAACCTGAGCACGGTTCATGGAGGAACTATACTCAATCCAGGAGGTGCTATCCATGAAATCTTCTTCGTAACATTCTCAATAGAGTTGTATGAGTGGGTCACGAGGTTAGCCGACAGTGTGGGAAGGTGTAGACTAGATCAACCTATTGTGTGGACTCTAGAATTGGT
This sequence comes from Pinus taeda, assembly GCA_000404065.3. Lineage (NCBI taxonomy): Eukaryota > Viridiplantae > Streptophyta > Pinopsida > Pinales > Pinaceae > Pinus > Pinus taeda. The sequence goes on along the minus strand of APFE031492286.1, from coordinate 37,406 downwards.
GCGTAGGCTAGAAGCATCTGAAGACAAAATTACACGCATAGTAGATCAATGGTTGGATCAGGTAATAGAAGGGTTTATTACTGAGTTCACAATTGACACAACTGTGAGTTATAGTGAAGCAGAAAGGCGCTTTCTCCAAGGACAATAGGGTAGGTACATCAAATCCTTGAATACTTGGATTAAGTTTTTGTGTGAAAAACAGATTATGTGCATTTATTGATGTCTGGTGTAATGTAGAGTGGAAGAGGCTACCGAGGAACTGAAGGATTAGAGAACAATATGCTAATTTCTATTTCACGGGAAAGCAAGGAGGAGCTCGCGAGGTTCTCTCCAAGAAGCGCGGTTTGGTTGATTAAGTAGCACTTTCCACTGATACCACCTCCATCTACACCATCACCTACTTCACCAACATCAAATCCATCTTCACCCACTCCGCCTCCACCTCCGTCACCACCGAAGGTTGGGATGGCAAGCTCAGTCAAGTTGCCAGTATTTAAGGATGTAGGAAATGAGGAACCAAGTCAGTTCTGGTTTGTGGTAAAGGTTGTATGGGAAGACCCAGGAATAATGAATGATAACATCAAAAAGGCTACCTTGGTTAGTGCGCTGAAGGACTACGCGTTGATGTGGTATATAAAGTACTCAAGCGATCATCCGAATGTGGGAATAATCGTGATCCAGGACGCATTGAACAACGAATTTGGTTGACCAAAATCAGAGACCGAGTCGGCCATTGGGTTCAAAGAGATAGTGATGTTACTTGGTGAAACACCATGGGATTTGGATCAGAGATTAAAAAACACAATCTGCGAGGGTAACATGACATTAACGGATGCACAACACTATGCGTGGTTTGTGGAATCATTGACACCACATCTAAGGATGGCGCTATCACAGCAAAAGATCTCTACCCAAGACGAAGCATTAGAAACTGTGATGAGATTACACGAAACCCCAATACAAGATTCGGGGTTGGGAGTTCATAAAATCCACGCGCAACTACAAAACCTATGCTTAGAGATGCGACTTTTGAAACAAGGAAAGGTGCCGCGATTAGAACGACACGAAGAAGTATGGTGTATCAAATGTAAGGGCCAGGGCCATGACAATAAACATTGTCCAGTCTTTGCCAACTATGTGGTGGCAGGGGGACCAATACCATTGCGATCAGAGGTACAAGAAGGGCCAACTGCAGCACCTGCACTCTGGTGCACGATATGCCAAGAGGGAGGAAAGCATGCCACAAACATATATCATCTATTATGGAATCTAAGATATCCCCCCCAATGGTTATTTTGCAACTTTTGTAGGATGGTGGGCCACGATGAAAGAAACTGCCGAAGTTACAAGATGTTGATGGATTAAACACCTACTTATAAGATGCAAATGGAGGTGCGTGGGTAAGATCCTGTCGCAGAAATAGAGTAGGGCAAATTCCAAGGACATGGATGGGGCTGAGGGGGAATGGGACCCGGACGCAAATGAGGACAATTGATCTGCTATAATTGTGGAGGACCGGGGCACTACGCGCGTGATTGCATGAACCCGACCAAAACCTGTTATTATGGTAATTATTTATTTAACTCATTATGGTAATTATTTATTTAACTCATTATGTTATTAATAATGTATCTAGACTATGATATATTCTTAGGGCAATTTGTATTACAGTTATTGATATTTTATTTGTGATTGCTTCTTTTTAGTTACTTATTTTCAGCTATTTATTCTAAGGAATATAGCTTTTCTAGACAATTTGATCTGTTTTTTAACATTATTAAAAATATATATATATATATATATATATATATAATATATATATATATATATATATATATATATATATATATATATATATATATATATATATATATATATATATTATCTCTCGAAATAAATTAATTAATTTCCTCTTTTTCTCTTTTAATAATAATATTAAGAATTAGTAAATTTAATAATTTTGTAAGCATATTAACTTACCTTTAATTAATAAATGAATTTAGATTATATATTTATTTATGTAAATGAAATCATTCTAACAATAATTAAATCTTTAAAATAACAATTAATATTATTGTATTAATAATTAAATATTTTTCCAACTAACCCTTAAGAATGGTATTAATAATTAGTAAAGTTAATAAGTTCATTAACATACCATCAATAAATAACTCATTTATATACTTAATCAAGATATTAATAAATGAATATAAAATATATATTTATTTATATATTGGAAATCATACAAACAATAAATAATTTAATAATAACCATTTAAATTAACCATCGGTATTGTTTTATTGATAATTACTTTCGATTAGTTAGTAAATGTACCTATCCTCTCTTTTTTCTAGAAATAGAATAATATAATATTGTAAAAATAATAATAAAATTAAATATAATTTTGGCGTGGGTCCTAGAGTCAAACTTAGCCGTTAGGTAGCTGTTGGAGTCTCTGCGCTGTCTATTTAACATGCTAGGCCTGATCTGTTTCTTCAACTTGTCCTGACGATGAACCACACTAGTTGGTTCGAAACGCGTCGACAAAAGTCTATTTCTTGTGATCTACGCCGAAGCCTCTCTTATAAATATCTAGGATATTCAGGGGTTGACCTCAATTGCAATGGCCCCAACCAGGTAGATCCTGACACAAAGGAGGTTTAGAAGTTTCATAGCTTACATAAGGCCAATCGATCGAAGGGAGAGGAATCATGTTATAAAAAAACCTTCTATTACTGCTCTATTTCCCTCCATTAGTGGCGATCGAAATGGTAATACCCTCTTCTCAGCTTACAAACTAGCTTGGTGGTTGCAAAATGTTCACAGTAGTCGAGTTCTTTAAGAAGAAATTGTTAATGGTAAAGTAAGGAAAAGTCAGGAATACAAGAAGGAATCAAAACCAAGACTAGATTTAGGTACAATTCTCTATTTGTTCACTTGGTCATTTTATCTTTACCTTTTTCGTTCTAATTAGGAATAGCAATATACATGAAGCCCAAGCCCTGCATATCCACTTGCTTCAAGCAGTGGTGGAACTGGAACTTAAATTATGGGGCTTTTGGTATTGAAATTGGGTCCTCTGCATGTGACATGAAGGGCCTCATGAGGCATGCCTGCTTTGAAGGGATAAGGATAGACATACCTAAATCCAGTTGTTACACAAATTTTCCAATAAGTTCGTACAAGTAAGGCATAAGGTAAGCTATGACCCATCCCCATAGAAATCTGGCCAAGATACGTTGTAGGGAAATACTGATTTTTCGGACTCAACGGAAATTCCCCTGCTAGATTCACTGAATGTTCATTCTTTTTTTTTATACTTAAGCAAGAGACGTACCTTCTATTCAATATAAACAATGTCACAAGTTACATATAATACAACTAACCCAAGAGATCTGAGGGACAAAAATCAACCATCCTCTCAATGCTTGGTTACCAAGCCAAGAGCTAGACAAATGGTCCAAGGGCCCACAAATTAACTACGAGACTAACACAAAACCCACTAATGCCTAAACCCCTCGAACTGTCTTTAAAAATCTGTTTGCTGAGACTCATATCGGGACCAAAGACAACATATTCTTTGATTCCCCAAGCGGACCCAATAATAAAATAGAATCAATACAAAACAGATTTCGGGTCCGAATGGTGGAGTAAACATCGCTCATATAATTCGCCTGAAATCCACCGATGCCAACTTCACTGCTCAACATGCCCGGATAATAATAGTGAATTTTCCAAAATTTGTGTAATCCAAAATTGCAACCCGCATCCAGAAGCCCGCGAGATCTTCCGCCTATCAAACCCCTAAAGAGTTCATTTGATCTGAGCCATCCACTTCGACGCCTAAACCAACGGTCCAAGAAGATATCACACAACAAAGATGACTGAGCTTTAACGGGCCACCCCACCAAGCTGCACGAATAATCATGACCATTGATCCACATAGAGAGATCCAATGGTAGAGAATCAAATCGCACCGCACAAGTTAACTAGACATTAGTATGCGATGGAGGGCGGTTTTCCGAACCCTCACTCTGCCACGTGTAGGAAAATGGATGGGATCACTTTACAATCACTAAAACCATATCCCACCTAAGAGTGGTGCGATCATCCAAATACCACCCAGGGAGCGATTTTCCTTTCCGAGGCCCAAAAATGTGAAGATTTTGGCCGTTGGTAGGACAGATATTCTTTCTGCGTCTGCTTGGAATTCTGGTCTGAGCCTGCATCCTAGGGAAGAAGGGAGGTGCACCATCAATTAAGGAACAATGGTAGCCACTGTGCTTCCCCCGATAAATAGTGAAGACTATCTCGTTGATTCCGGGATAACTAGCAACCATCCAAGTGCGGCCCCCCACCACAGACCTGATTTCTAGAAACTGATGGCACATACGAAGGAAAAAAGGTTAAGGCCATTAATCTTACCTGTTACTTTAGCATGCTTGATGGACCTACCAAGTCCTTCCATCATGAGAATGAAAAGAAATGGTGAGAGTGGGTCTCCTTGTTTGAGGCCTCTGGAAGGACAAAAAATCTCTGAGGGAGATCCATTCACGAAAATGGAGAAGCTAGAGGAAGTGACTAAGGCCATCACCCACCTAACCCAATTATGATCAAAACCAAAAGCAATAGTTACCCTCTTCATATATGTCTAGTTTACCTTATCATAAGCTTTGGCTATATCTAATTGCATGATCATTCTAGCCTCCCTTTTACTACTTAAGGAGTGAACCACCTCTTGGGCTTGAATGATGTTGTCTAAAATTTGTTTGCCTTCCACATAACCAGATTTCTCCCCAGACACTAGGGTAGGACGTAGAGGTTTAAGTCTATTAGCCACTACTTTGGATATTATCTTGTAAACCACATTGCATGGAGCTATGGGTCTAAACTTATCCGGAGTTTGAACAATGTCCTGCTTAGGGATAAGGGAGATAAAGGAGGTATTGAGCACTTTCAAAATGGTTTTGTTCAACCTGGAATCCTCCACTACATTCAAAATATCTTGCTTTACAATATTCCAGCACACTTTAAAAAAATCCACTTTAAAACCATCCGGGCCTGGTGCTTTTCCATTATGAATTTCCTTAAGGACGTCATCTACCTCCTTTTTCAGAAACTGGCCTATTTAGATTGAAATTGTCCTCTTTGGAAACCATCTTTGGTATATTTTTAGTTATCTCATTGATGGATTGTTCTCTATCTACATTGCTTTCCTGAGTGATGCTTCGGAAATGGTGAAATAACACATCTTCAATATTCTCATGGGAGGTGAGAAGATTCCCTTCTATGTCCTTAATTGAAGATATTCTGTTGTGCGTTCTATTCGCCATGGTGGAGTTGTGAAATTTTTTTGTGTTATGCTCCCCTTCTTTTAGCCATTGAACCCTAGACTTTTGTCTCCAAAAAATTTCCTCTTGTTTACACAGATTATCCCATTCTTGATGATATTTATCCACTTGGTTACTTTTGAATCTATCAAATCCATGCTTGATTAGAGCTTGGTTGAGAACCTTCATTTTGTTTTCAACAGATTTTTTTCTCCACAAAAATATTGCCAAAATCCTTTATGTTCCAATCCTTTAGTCTGAGTTTGATATGCTTTAATATTTTATGAAGAAGAAAGATTCTTGTACCCTGAATCTGTAAATCTTTTGCCCACCATTCTTTAATATTGTTGAAGAAATCTGGATGGGAGAGCCAGATATTTTCAAATCTGAAAGGTCTATTTCTGAGAATGCCCATACCTTTGATCTCCAGTACGATCAACCAATGATCTGAGCCTCCAAAGTGGAGAGCTTCCGTTATTATTTCCTTATTAGTTAGCATCAGATCCTCAAAGATCATGAATCTGTCTAACTTTGAGGCTACCTGAGACTCTCCTCCTCTTTTATTATTCCAAGTAAAGAGGTCTGTATTCGTTTCAGTATCTACAAGGTTCATATTGTCTAAGAAGGTTTGAAACTCTAAAGAGTCTTTACTTAGAATTTTGTTTCCTCCTTTTTTCTCCGAAAGGGATTTGATCATGTTGAAATCCCCTCCCATGATCCAAGATATTCCTGCATGTTTGTCTTTGAGATCCACCAATGAGTCTAGAAACTCGAGTTTGTCATTTATTCTTTGAGGGCCATAAACATTTGTGACCAAATAGTTGTACCTGTCTCCTGCAGGTTGAATAACCACTAATAGATAGTTCCTGGTAGCTTTAGCATCTAATATGCTGATTTTTAGAGGGTTCCAAAGAGTGAGAATTCTCCTCGCTGAATCCTCTGCTTTTACCTCTAGAAACTCAAATCTACTGAGGCATTTACTATGGATTTGTCTTAATTTTTTAATGGAACATTTTGTTTCTTGGATAAAGATCATATCCAACATTTCTTGTTTCATCCTATTACTAAGAATTCTCTGCTTTCTCTTACTCCCTAGACCTTTGATATTCCAAGATATCAACTTCATGATTAAAGATTTGTAAAGGAGTAGCTGGCTAGATCTTTCATCTTACCTGAGTCTATCATTAGCTTTCCACATTCCATCAAGAGTTCATTCTACTTTTTCCTACCTCTTTTCTTACCTGGGTTTCTTGTTTCTAGTCCCGGAGTTGTTTTCATCGTCTTCACCCCTCTGTTATCCCGCTTATCTATATATTTTCCTCTCTCCATCTCATTAGCCTTTGTTTTCCATCAAAACAACTGTTGTATTCTATTAAGCTCTTCTTGAGGTACCAAATCCACTCCTCCCGTGGCTCCCTGAATCAAGATCCCTTCCAGATCTAGGTTTTCTTTATCAAGGATCTCCTGTAGCTCATGGTCCTCAAGGTCCATCTCACTCTGGGTCATCTCCTAATCCATATCAAGTTCTGTATCACTCATCATGGTTTCTTTCTGATAATCGGTTTCTTGAGTTTGGTTACGTTCTCCTTCTTTTTCCTTTTCCCCAGGATTTCCTTCCATTACTTGATCTTCCTTTGTGATATCTTCATTTTCCTCAAGAACTTAAAACTTGTTTTGACTGGCCTTTAGCCCTTCCCCTTGATGTTGCTTTGGTCCTCCCTTGCCGCCTTTTCCTCGATTTACAACTTTCTGGTAGCTATCTGTTTCCTTCACTGTGTTAGCCTTCCTGTTATTTACCACTTTACCGAGTGGACAGTCTCTAAATAGATTCCCATGTTCATGACATCTTCGACATCTGAATGGAATATGCTCATAGTCTACTATTTGCACCCATTCTTCATAAAAAACTTCCAGGATCACTTCATCTGGTAGAGCTCCTGATAGATCCATTTCCACACATATCCTAGTGAAGGAAGTGTATTTCCCTCTTCTTGTGGCTTTCAAAGCTTTGACAAAATGACCTAATTTATTTCCTATGGCTGTTAATGATTCATTTTTCCAGTAATCAAGAGGTAATGAATAGAGTCTTTCCCATACTAGTACCAAAGTAAAAGTCTCACGTTCCGGGACAAAATTCATCATCCATGGTCTCGTGTAGAGTCCAACTGCTGCATAGAAGTAGGGTCCTCCTTCAAATACTCTATCCTTGTCTTCAATATTCATGAACACCACAGTGAAGAATCCCTTTGACCCAAGATGAAGGTCAATGCTCCCTTTTGGTTTCCAGTGATATTTGATCCATGTCTGTAATGCTTTTTCAGTGGGCCATAATCCCATGAACTTACAGATAATAGCATAAGTTCCCATGTGGTCCCTGTGTGCCTGCAGAGTAGGGTTATTTAAAATAACTTTGGGTTTGATCTTAGTTTTGGGTTTGCAGGGTCCCTTTTGTTTCTTGTATTTAGTACCCTTATTTTTGTTTTCTACCTCCTTTCCCTTTGTGCCATTGATTTCCTTATTGTTGGCTTCTACTGTTTCCTCTTCTATATTTCTTTCCTCTTCCTCTGAAGTACCTCTAGCATTTTCTAGAGGTTTCTTACCTCTACTTGCAACAACCTCCTTGAAGGAGGGAGTGGCTCTCCCTCCTCTGTGACCCTCCATAGGGAAAATTGTCTGCAACTCGTTGAAACCCTAGAAGACCGCCTTCGCTGTTCCTGCTTTCCTTCCTTCTTAGGGATGGATTTATCCTAGTTCTAAATGACCTAGTGTATAATATCATTCATCATTGAATGATCATTCAATATCATATCATTTCAAGTCATTTGCAGGAGGGAAATGTTGCATGTTTATATTCTACAACGCAACACTTCATGTAAATGAGTGAGTTTCCTTTCATCACCTAACCCCATTCATGCTCTAGCTTTTTGTTTTCATGAATGCTCCTATTTAGGCAATTCATGTTCTCAAAAAGACAACTAGTGATGACCTACGTTAGCTAGCAAAGTAAAAAGTGAGCTAGCACCTTACTATAACACCCCAATTTCTTATCATCTTGTATGCAATGTAAATACTTTTATAAATAAAAAGTTCTGAGAAAGGGACATGGATTCCATTGTTTGAGGTAGAAGATTGCTTGAGGAAATCGTTGTTTTAAATAACAGTCCTTGGTTGGTTGAGTGGTTTTTAAATGGGGTTGACCAAGCCATAAATTGAATAGTAGAAAAGGGATAGGGCAGGTGTCCTTTGACTCCCATGACAAGTAAGAGAAGGACAACAACATTAATGCAACATGGGTTGTGCTATCTACGAGAGGTTGTTATGGAACTGTGGAGAAGAAGGGCAGTTACTCATGGGAAAAAAGGAGGGGGGATAAAAAAAAATATGGAAGTCAAATATGCAGAGGGGTGAACCTCCTGGTATGCAGAACCAGTGAGAGGGCCATAAATGGTGGCATTTTAGAACTTTTGTAGAAGAGGCAGAGGAGGAGCATCTCGAGTTATGTTGTTGAGAGTTGGGAGAGCTACAAACCAGCTGAAGAAACCTATTGGAAAAATGGTTGGGCATAAGCATTCAAAGAGAGTAGTGGCTTGCATTGGGAATGAAGGAAGGGTTGCTTGGTGGTACCATGGTTCGACTATGCATTCGTTGATGGGTTCCCTCTGAAATATCTCTATCTCAAGGTTCGGAATTTGGCTTGAGGATGATAGCTACAAGTAATAGTGGTTGTAGCGGTTTATGGTTGGGTGGAGAGTTAGAGTCCCACTCTCAGTTGGAACATTTCTGCACTGTTTAAGATAAGTGATCTCATGCCTGTTATTCATAATAAAATATGTTGCATTCATGGTTGAGATGGTATTATCACTATAGGAGGCATGTTTGCATTATTATTATTTGTAGGATTAACTAATGTGTCATGATGATGCTAGGCACTTAAAACCTTTACTATGCTACCTACTTTTACCTTTTTTATTTACTCTTACTACCATGTTCCTAGAGACTATCTTACTTAGACTTAATGCATTAGATAGATAGATGGGAAGGAAGGACTTAAACATAGAGCTGGATGGATTTCAAACATAAGGTTGAATTGGGCTCATATTCTATGATGGTTTACATGGCTTAGTAGTATATCAATAAGTAGTGTGGCCCCTTGATGCATGTTGGATGATGTGTATGTCATATGAAGACATATGACATTTGTTGAGGCATTTTATCACAAAGAAACAGATGAATGAAGGTTACATAATAGATTAATATTTGATAATATATATTAAATAGAGCCCATATAAACACATATGACATTTGTTGAGGAAAATTTTCGCAGATAAACATAGAAACACATATCACATCATACATTAATATTTAATAATATATATTAAATATGTGTTGCTTCATATTATACTTGTCAACACATTTAACTTAGCTAAATGTCGTACGTGTAATTTTCTATTATTATATAGTACAATGTTGAATGCTTAATTTCTCTACATATTGTTGTTGTGAATGAAGTTTTTCCCTCCATTTGTGAACAAGCACTCATTTTACTAGTCTATCTCGCTTTCTTATCGAACACAATCTTTTGTTTTACTCATATGTCTCAATTCAAGTCTATTATTGGTCTCTTTGCTTATTTTCCATTATTAAGTATAATTTTTTTTTACTCGTATGTCTCACTTAAGGTCTATTATTGCTTGCTTTGCTTATTTTTCATTGTTAATTAGCTTTCCAAATGTAATGCCAACTCACCCAAGAAAATGAAAATTCATGTCTTTATTGATGAGCATTAGCTCTAAATAATTTTTTACATGATAGAGGCATAAATTCTCATCCTTGCATGTGTAAAAAACAAAGTATGCCATAGTGCAGGCTGTTATTAGCGTTAGTCTAGTGTATGGAGAGGTTCTTTGTATCATTGTATAGATATTTGTTTGCTTGTTTATAGCGAGAGTGTTTCAGGTACCAATTGACCTTCATTATTTTATACTACCAATTATGCTTTTCTTGTATGACTTGTGTTGTATCATTGGAGGAAAACGTGTGGGAAGCATTATAATTCTTCTACATATACTTATTTTGCATAATTAATAAGGCTCAAAGATTTTTTCTCTAAGTTTTGAAAGTGTATTCCAAGTCTCAATCCATTCTAAATGTAAGAGAGATTCAACTTATTTTGTCAAAAAAGTGCTTATATACAAAAGATAAACCTTGCAGTTATCTTCTCATTGGGTTGTTTTTGGTGCAAGATTTTAGAATATGGGCTTATCTAATAGATAGTTGTGGTTTAAAACCATCACTTGTTGCCTTCAAATACTTTATGAACGAACTAATTTTATATCCCATTCATAAATATCATGTGGGGAATGCTTGTGGCAGAGGTCTCAAAGTAGGAATGGCCCTCTACTACAAAAAAGAGGGGATGACCATCTTCTCTACTCCCTCTCCTACATCCTGTATCTCAGAACTGAGCAAGAATGACACATCCACTCATCTTGTAATAAGAAAATCATAATATTCTAAAATTCCCTCAATTCTTCTAACCAATAAAATTTCTTTCCTAACCCTTTTTTTATCATGAGGGACAAAAATGGTGAGCATTGAGGTTTTTTCCTCAAGCCACTTTACAAAGTGAAAAACTTGGATGTTAATCCATTAATTGATGTTAGACATATCTCATTATTCGTTTCACCATCAACAAGTTTAACCCCACCACATGTATTACTAACATAAAGCCAATATGAATTTTCATAACTTTTTCTTGATGGTATGTGGGCCCTTTTTTATATTTCTACCATCTAGGGGTCCAATTTTTTCCTCTTAAATATCCTTTGGACTTTTTTCCTTTTTTTATTTTGATTCCCTCTTAATTTTTCCTTTTGTATTTTAATCTGGAAAATGCCAATTGTCTTGGATATACATTTAAATTAACCAATATATTATTATTGCATTACTATTATTCTATTGCAAATTTTTGTCAGACTAAAATGCAATGATATAATTAAATGATCTTGATAAAAATGCCAAAGAACATGTCAAATGAATAATATGTTATAATTACATAGAAAATGATTTTTATACACCATCAATGTGGTTTGATTTTGTCTAAATATGACTCTTATTTTCACTATGTTTCCTTTAGTATTCTTTAGCCATAGATTTTAAGGACTAAATTGTCATTTTATCAAGTTGATGCATTTTGGTGATAAATTTTGGATTGGATTCTAAATTTATGTTTATTAAATTTATTTGATTCTTGTAGCTTACTTGGTTCTTTGATACTTGAAGTAGATCATGCCTAAAAAATACAATAGTTTTCATTAAATGTCCCTCTACTACTAAAAAGAGGGGATAAGCATATTCTTGACTTCCCTTCCCACATATCTTGTATCTCAAAACTAAGCAAGAATGGCACCTCCACTCATTATGTAATAAGAAATTCATAGTACCCTAATTGAGCTTTTCTCACAGAAGGTTCGCCCTCAAATAGGCTTGTTATGCATTTTTGTTCCATTATTAAATTAATAAAAGCTAATTTTCATATTTCTCTTTTCCCGTTATTGAATATTTCTATTAATTTCATCACAATATTCTATTTTCATCATATTATGTAGGTAAGCAGCATACTAAGTGGTATGAAATCTAGTTATATGGACTTATTCTTGTCTCTCTTCTTAATTTAATGGCTAGATTCTTTAATCACTATTAAGACTCAATTGACTTGGGTTCTATACTTTGATAAGAAGTACTTGCTTGTCTTGTAACAAGGTCTGGGGTCTAGGGTGCTTTCCCAAGAGTATAATGAAATAGGGGGAAGGGAACTCCTCGAGATAACCTTGAAACTCTCTTTAGAGGGATACACTTATTTTAGCTATTTAATGTCGTCCTTAGGGTAGACAGGGTAATCGTAGAGGTAAATCTACTTGCTTGAGGTGATACTTCATACGACTATTAAACAACCCAACATCCTGGTGTGAAGGATTTATTGTTATCATCTATCATTAATGGATCAACCTAAAATTAAAACTTCCCTTGAAGCATCACCTTATGACAACTTTTTGACGGTCCTGGAAATCTGTCAACCAAGGGGATCTCCTCGATGAAAAGTCCCAGTTAGAATTCAAACTGTTTAGTGTGGGAGCCCTTCTGGAAATAAGGGTCAATTACCATATATTCTTAGAGATTTTACTTGGCTACAATGTTCAACATGAGAGAGTAATACATAGGTAATTTTAGATTAGCAAGTGAGTATGCCTTGTGGAATGTTCAACTATGGAATGTATCGAGGTTCTTCTACTGAAAGGGGAAAGGAAAGTGAGCCTTTTAAATATAAGTAATAGTACTAATCTAGAAAATACCATGATCATATACATATGAATGGATCGTTGGAAAACTAGTGAAATAGTTCACTTACAAGAAACGATTGTTAAAACACATACAACACACCTTGAAAGAGATAATTACTAAAGCCACAAAAATAGTTCAATTTCCTTAGTACAAATGAAAACAACATACATCGCAAGAATTCAAAAATAGCCTTACAATATTTACGACATACACATGAAAGTGTGATGGCTCAACGGGCCTCTAAATTAAGTAAAATTTCCAAGATACATCAAGGCAATGAACACCACTAGCTCCAATAGAACTATCTTCCTCTCTAAAGCCTGGAAGGAGGAGCTAAGGTGAAAAGCACTTTATATGAGTGATGAGGGTGTATATATAACAAATGGGGTGATCATTCCCCTCCCATATGACTCTTGGAATACCCTCATAATTGCTTGACTTCTCTATGACTTTTCGACTTCCTACATGACTTTTCACATTACATGGATGACTCTTGGACTTCCAATTTTCATTAAATATCTCCAATATTGAATTTACATAATCCAAAAATGATGTGGAAAATGATGACTCATGAAAGACATGACATGACATTGGTGACATAGACTGCATGATCATGTGGTAGGATCAAGTCATTCTTTGTTGTTGCTTTCTTTGTGTCTCTTGAAAGATGGAACATGTTATTGTTCTTCCTTCTTCATTTAGCTTGAAACTAAGGAGTCTTTAATTTCGTCTTGATTTTTGATCTTCTATTGCACTTTAGCATTCCTTCATCTTTTCTCCTGATGATCATATTATCTCTTCAGATCCATAGGTTTCTTCTAGCATGGTATCCTTATCCTTTTCCTCCATCATCATCCTATAATGATAATATATAGTACTTGCAATTGAAAACCACTCATGACAAGTTGACATCAGTATAAAAACTCCTAATCTAATATGTTTCATGAAATCACTTGTTAGGGTTGGAACTGGGTGATTGATTGAGTGATTGACTTAGGGATTACATAGTTCTAGAGGAAAAGGTTTGGGGTTGAGGCTTAAGGCTGCGTAATGTGTAGTTCAAGATGGACAGGTTTAAAGAATTGCATAATTGAGGGGTTCAAGTGCTCAAGGTTGGGGCTTTAGGCTTGAGGTTGCACAATGCACAGTTCTAGATGGACAAAATTAAGGAATTGTGTAGTTGAGGGAGTCAGGAGGTCAAGATTGAGGCTTGAGCCTTGAAGTTTCCTAATGCTTAGTACTGAGAGGCTAGGCTAGGTGACTTCCTAGTTGATGGACTCAAGAGCTCAATTTTGAGGCTTGAGGCTTAGAGTTTCCCAATGCACAATTCTAGTAGGAGAAAACATTGGGAGATTGTGCAGTTGAGGGGTTCAAGGGCTTAAGCTTAAGGATAGAGGCTTGAAGTTTCCCAATGCGTAGTTATAGAGGGACAACAATATCATGGATTGCATAGGTGTGTATCTCAAGGTGTTAGGCTAGAAGCTTGAGGCTTGACACTGCGCAATGTGCAGTTGTGGCTGACTAGAGGGAAACAATTGTGCAGTTCTAGAGCTCAAGGGTTAAGGTTATGCATCATGACTACGTAGTGCATGGTTCCAAGAGGCAAGGTAAAGGATTTATGGTTGAGGTTGTACAATGCATAGTTCTGGAAGGCTGAGTGAAGTCAAGTTTCCTGGGAATGAAATTTTTTGGATAAGGCTAAGTGTGGAATTAGTGAAGCTCAGGTGAGCAGAGACAAAACTATATCATGATTACACACTCAAATAGTGAATGACACAAAATTGGTCACTTATAAAACAATAAAAACATGATGTCCTCAATGCAATGGTGATGCAACATACTTCTCCAAGTGTGACACAAAAGGTACACTTTGCGACGAAAGTGATGACACTTGTGCGACAGTGCATAAATATTTTGGAATTAGTATAAAACATGTCTACATGACTAGAAGGACTCATCAACATCAAATTTACACTTTGAAACAAGCAAAAAATCCATTTTACATGATAAGCAATACTTCCCATGCCAAAATACAACATTTTCTAGATGAAGAGAAAGTGTGAGCAACACTTGCGATATGCGAATGAAGGTGAAAGAGGCACATGCTAGAGAAAAGATAACATGAAAATGACACTAATTAAGGTGAAATAAAGTGAAATAAACAATCAAAACATGAAATATACACTCGTGAAAGTGAAGGCACGCAAAAGCAATAGTTTAAAAAACTCACCAAAATAGAAGTACATTCACAAAAAAAAGTCAGAGAATGTCAATAACACACACACTAACTGTCGTCATAGGTTGACCATCGCACAAGCACTACCTTTGTGGACTTGTGCTATGTCTTTTCAAACTTTCATAAAGGAGTGCGCTCATGAACTTACTGCGGACTAAGCATGTTTGAGTAGGTGACTTTGACACTTACAGAATGGAATAATTAACAAAGCATCAATTGACCATAAAGTAACTGTGGAATGAATGATCTCAAGATCCATAATAGGCTCCAAAATTTAAGTGTAGACTAAATTTTGGAGGGTGTTTGTCACAACGAGAACACTTAGCGACACACTGGTAGAACTCCAACTTCTCTATCTTTGTCTAATCTTTCATGCAGGCTCTAGTTCCTCAGGGAGTATTGATTCACCATTTAGATTACTTTGGCTTCCCCTCTTACCTCGTGTATAAACATATTTCCCTTCATCATTCCTATGTTAAAAACAATCATAAATCCAACTATATTGTAATGTTTTGAATTAGGAGAAGGGTAATGTTTTTCATCTCTGGTGTTGCTCTGCTACCATCACATTATAGTTTTTCATCTTTGGTGTCACTCTTCTTCCATCAGAGTATAGTTTTTCATCTTTGGTGTTGCTCTACTACCATTAGGCTAGACAATACCTCAGGGGAGTCACTTCATGAAAAAAAAATTTGCTCCGCTTTCAGTGAGCCTAGACAGTACCCCGACGGAGTTGCTTGCATCACCTCCCTACATAGGAAGCCTTTCTCATATTTGACCCTTTATATATTTATTTCATAAAGGAGTGTGCATCAATACTTATTCATTTCATGGGGTGGGAGAGGAATCCCAAATTTTTGAGAGTATAAGAGGTTGTTCCTTTATAGAAGCATATATAAAACCTATGATATTGGTTTGCTTATTAGATTTTCCACTTGTCTTTCTCTACTTGATCAGATAAGTGTGGAAAACACAAAAACATAAATAATTTATTGTAGGCATGAGGTTTCTAGAATAGACACATATATCGAAGTTTGACACAAAGCTTTCCTTATGCAAGGATCATATTTTCCATTAGAGCATCATCAACCAAAAGGTGTAACCAAGATGAAGAAGAAAGACAAAAGGTTAGACAAATGTTGAAGTGTCACAAGACCCTTTTCTATTTTTCCACATTATCCTTCGAGTCGAAGGGAGCATCCTTCATGCGAAGTCTTATGAAACAAAACACAAAATACAAGAGACAACAAGGAAACAAAACTAGAAAGACAAAAAAGAGGAGGCTAAACTGAAAATAGAATTCAAGACAAAAGTTAGAAAACACAAGAAAGACTACAAAAAGGAGTGCAGGATGAATGTGCAAGAGAAACTAATATGTAGCTAGACTTACTCCTAACCTAACCAGCTATAAGGTCAGGGTAAGGTATAATTAAATTTCCAATGTAGCCATGTTGCTGCTCCTGGGTTGCATACACAAAGATACAAGCAATTAAAACATATATAAAACAACATGCGATAGAAAAAATATGATCTTGAATAATTTGCACAAAAAATTGAGGGTATTGCATGTTAGAATAAAGGTATTTCATAGTGACTACTACTAACCAACTCACACTTTTACCTTTTTGATGAAAACCGTAATTAAACAAACCTCATAAGCTTCTTGTGAATGTATCTTCATTTTTAACATACTCCTTAGCAAGAATGAGAAAAGTTAAAAACTTGTTATTTGTGAGAGAGCTTGCTAGGTGAGATTGCTCCAACCATTCAATGATTGGATCATGAAATTCAAAACAATCCTCTTGATAACCCTGAGATCCCTGAAAGATGAAAAAAGTATGGGATCAAGATGAGAATATTGTAAGGGAAAATGAATATGATCATATTCAAAAGGCTTGTCAAGATAGTGAGGGCATGACATAACCATCAATGAAGGTTGAAGTGCCTCAACTACTTGACAAGTATCTGGATGGTGAGATAAACCATACATATTAATCAATGTGAAACAACTATAATTCGATATGTTGGTGGGAGAATGATAAATCAAATGACAGTTAATATTATGATCAATTGGATCATTTGTGGCATGAGATTCTAAGTTAATAGAAAACAAAGACAAATCAGTTTGAACATATTTACAAATGCCCTGAAAAAATGAACCATCTTTCTCGCATGATAAATATAACAAACAATTTCCTTGTAACTGCTAACACATATCACTAGCATCGTAATCATTGAAAGAAGTGAAAAGGAATTCCAGTAGAGCAAACACATGAAACTAGTTAGGATATAATGAGTAAAGAAGAGTTTGATTTGCCAGATAATTCATGCATTCATTAGTACTCAAGAGGATTTCAAGTGCGGTGAAGAAAATGATTAGCAATATAACATTCAAAAGAAAAATAGGATCCGACTATTCTAAAATGCATCTAATAGACATGATTCTTTTGGCAAAGATAGCCTTTGAAATGGTCAACTTCACAGTTCCATGCTTCCATGAAAGATACACACTCCAAACCCAAGTTAAGTACAAGAGGCTTTCATGGAGAAGAATCAACTGAAATAGTATCTTCAATCCAATAAGAAACTGGATCTTGAAAGTTCAAAATATTATATCTAAAATACCACATATCTTTCAAGAAATAATTTACATCCTGTGAAACCATGCAAAGAAAAGAATTTTGTTATAAAAACCAAATCTGACTTGGTTCGGGGATCTTACAAGAGTTGTGAGACCTTGACAAAAGCATCAACAGAAGTTGAATTTCCTCAACTTCCTAACAAGTCCCAAAACTTTAAAGGATTGTAAAATCACATTCTAAAGATTGAATCAGATCATGCATGGTGTTGGGAT
This sequence comes from Pinus taeda, assembly GCA_000404065.3. NCBI lineage: Eukaryota > Viridiplantae > Streptophyta > Pinopsida > Pinales > Pinaceae > Pinus > Pinus taeda. Next base: position 19,645 of record APFE031492286.1, on the reverse strand, counting down.
AGCTACTTTCACTGATTTCAATGAGACCACTACTAACCTGATGGCAACCAATATTTGTCACTGATTTGATCGGATTTTACAACTTCAACAATTAGATTACTTGATTCGAAAGATTGTTCTGATCGCAAATATTGTGTCAATTGAGAATTTAACTCATCAGATGAATAAATTGAAGAGCATGGAGTATCGTCATTACAAGTTGATGCATCACAAATGGTAGAACATGAGGGATAGTGAGATAGAAAGGAAATTTACATAAGAACATATTATTTGATTGAGCCAGATTCTAGATCCAAATATTTCAAATCAAAATATTCTCGAAAAACCAAAAGATTTAGCTGGTGCACTTGGGCATTCATCATCACACACATCAACATAGTCATTATCATCAGAATGATTTCTTCCCACTACTATATATTTATTAAGAAAATCAACTTTATTTAATTGACTACTGAGATTAGTAGATTCTCAATCATCCAAGAATGGAAGAGCATCATCTTAACATGGGGGACATTGAAAAAGGGAAGAGAGATCAAAATTATATTCACTTTTATGCTCCTCTACCTATATAATGTGACTTCCTTGCACCTGATTGCAATTTGAACCAACAAATTCAAAATCAAGAGTGTGAAGAACTAGTTGGTGGAGCAGATTGATCAAGCAAATCATGCTACAAAGAGTCATGTCATGTAGATGATACAGGATAACATATGTCCCTTGAAGAAGTAACAATTTTAGTGTAACCAGATTTGAGATTGAGGTTAAGAGAGGTAATTTCATCTTGAGGAATGCAAGGATTAGCCTTCACCCTAGGCTCGATGAGCCATTCCAAGGTTTCCTCCATCAGATTAGGATCATGAAAAGTGGATAAAGGTTGAAGAGACAAATCAACCATTTGATTTTCAGATTTCCCTACTTCGACATCATTGCAAGGAGGCACCCACATTAGAACTGAAAAAGGAGGATGACAAGGAAAGAAAGGAATAGTAGGTCCCTTCTCTAAAATTAGAGGTGTCTTATGATTTACAAAAGTTGGGGAAGTGGATATATTAGGGGTTTTAGATTCACCATGTAAAGAGACATGAACCAAATGTTGAAACTTTTGTTTCAAGAAATCCCAATCTGTATCTTCTTTAGGAAATTCATATGAAAGTTGAAGAAATAGATCAGAGAAATCCCCATTTGATTCATTAGGCTTCATTATTATTTGACTAATTCTTTCAAGAAAATCATGGTAATCATACCTATCAAATGCTAAATGAAGCTTCTTTATGAGATGTTCAAAAGAATGAATGGAAATGGTGGTAGGGCATGACACCATTGACTAACTCGACCTTAAAGTGTGAGGCAGAAAAGAATGCAAGCCACATCTTCACAGTCAATTCCATAGTATTCACAGAAATTAAGAAAAACAGATGCATGCTCAGTAATGGATGTATCATGCGCACTATCAATCTTAAATTGCGACAAGTCATGAAATCGTTCCACGGAGATGAAAAGTTTACAAGGAGTAGGTTAGAGAAAAATTTTGGGATTATGATTTGAGGATGAGACATTTAATATACGAGATTCAAAACAAACTCAATAGACACAACTTTTCATCTGGCCCTCCCTCTAGCACCATTTGTTGATAGTGCTGGAAATTTGTCAACCAAGGGGGTCTCCCCAATGAAAAATCCCAATCAAACTTCACACCATTTCGTGTGGGAACCCCTCTGAAAATAAGGCCCAACTACCATATATTCTTAGATATTTTCCTTAGCTACAATGTTCAACATGAGAGAGTAACACACAAGTAATTTCAGATTAGAAAGTGAGTATGCCTTGTGGAATGTTCAGCTGTGGAATGTATCGAGGTTCTTCTACCAAAAGGCGAAAGGAAAGTGAGCCTTTTAAAGACAAGTAATAGTACAAATATAGAAAAGACACACAAAAATATGCATATGAATTAATCGTTAGACAACTAGCAAAAAGTTCATTTAGAAGCAATGATTATTAAAACACATACAACACACCTTCAACAAGATAAGTACCAAATCCACCAAAATAGTTCAATTTCCTTAGTACAGATGAATACAACATACATCATAAACATTCAAAGAATACTTACAATATTTACAACATACACATGAAAGTGTGTTGGCTCAGTGAGCCTCTAAATTAAGTAAAAGTTCCAAGAAACATCAAGACAATGAACACCACTAGCTCCAATAGTGGAGCGTTAGAGAAATTGTTTTCTTCTCTAAAAATAACTATATTCCTCTCTAATTCTTGGTAGGAGGATCCAAGGTGAACATTTCTTTACATGAGTGATGAGGGTGTATATATAACAAATCGGGTGACCATTCACCTCCCTCGTGACTCTTGGACTACCCTCATGACTTTTTGACTTCCTACATGACTTTTCACATTACATGGATGAACCTTGGACTTCCACTTTACATTATATTTCTCCAATATTGAATTTACATAATCCACAAATGATGTGGAAAATGGTGACTCGTGAAAAGACATGACATGACACTCATGACATAGACTGCATGATCATGTGGTTGTATCAAGTCATTCTTTTCAGCTAATTTCTTTGTGTTAGGGTCCCACCCTAACCCCCTTATTCATGTCATGGGATCACGTCATAGTCAAGAGTCAATAAAGCCCATATTAATATTTGTAAGTGGTTAACCCGCAATTAATGAAGGGACCACAGTTAGTTACAAATGGGTAAATGGGTGGTAGTATTAGATAGTTGGTATTAATAAAACCCACGGTATTGACCCGTGGTATTGCATGTATGAGT
>APFE031492273.1:131083-143644 GCA_000404065.3 Pinus taeda | reverse complement strand
CCAAATGACATGAAAGGTATGTGATCTCTCCTCTCACAAGCTCAAAAAGGAAGTCTAGTTTTCAGCAACATTTACCCTCAAGAATCTTCAGCTTTCAACCTTCTCTACAACTAGCCCAATGCATGAATTTATAGTGCAAATGGAGTAAGTTGCAGGTCGACCATTATAGGGATAAGTTCCTCCTTCAATGGGATAAGAACCTCATATCATGGAGTTAGCTCCCTTAGTTATGGAATGGATGAACCAAGGTGGGGCGGACTTGCCAGCACAATATTCCTTCTAGAAGTGTCTAGAAGTGACCCAAGATGAGTTTTTTAAGAATGAACTCACGCCTTTTTAACTTTTACAGGGGTTCACATCCATTAATAAATAGACAAAGTGGTCCATTTCATAGGAAACATGACCATTGGGTACGGCACTGCAGGAAATGCTAGGAGAAAATGCGAAACCAGGATTTGAGATATTTTTAAGGTCTTTCTCCCATTTTCAAGGCCTGACATGAAGAGCTGAGGCTTTAAGACTTGCAAAGGAGGTATGTATGAGTGTTGATGGACTCACACAAACTGTAGAAAGTCATGGTGACAATTTTTTGTGTAACAGATTGCCACCAATAGCGAAGTCCGTAGTAGATGAGGATGGTTTTTTTGATCATCTTAAGAAGAGTGAAGGACTTTATCATTTCAAGGATCTTCCTGCGGATACCCCAATTTGGAACCTGTAAAAAACATTAACACAAATAATAAACAATAATATATATATATATATATATATATATATATATAATATACTATAATATATATAATAATATATATATATATACTATATATAATATATATATATATATAATTAATATATGCTGAAAAATATCATTGTTGAGGTAGGCATTCGCATGCTCAGATCAAAACTGACTAAGAACTATCTTAAACTACTCTGATACAAGAATGATTTTGTATTACGTCACAAGTAGGAACATATGGACACAACATGGGCGCAACCATCTGTTTATGAATAGTCCACTATATAATGATAACAAAATTCCTCGCAACCTGGATGGCAGAAACTAGATCCGGGGTCTTCATTTCTACTGCCTGAACTAGTACGATTCTATCCATGTGAATGAATGTGTCGAAGTCGAACATGGTAGAAACCAATTGATTACCATTCAATGATGTAAATTGTTAACAAGTGTGAGAGGAACCACCAGTAATGTCAATGGCCCTCAAAGTACTCAGTATAATCCATGAAATGTGAATGAATGAGTCGATGTCGAACAAGTCACAGAATCCTTTGATCGAAGGTCAATGATGCAACCTCTCATCGAAGGCGAGAAACCTGCCATTGAGGCGTGTAGATTCCAAGGTACTGACGATTTCTAGATCATCTTTCTAGATAATGAGTTGGAGTCGATAGAAAGCGATCCGTCATAGGTAAGCCCATAACACGAAATCATAGATCAAGTCTGAAGAAATATATTTGGCAAGAACTAACTCAGGGATGGTCAATAATGGATGACAAATATTTTTCAGGTGAATGGTTTATTTGCACAGACCTCTTGAACACATAACGACACTGCAGATGGCTTGGTGATAGTTGACCCAAAGCTAATACTCGGAAACCGGCTGAAGACTTTCAATGTGGCTTGATTAACTGTTAGGTAAAGGATTTCCTAACCCAAGTGAATAAAAGTGTCGTGTTCAAGAGTGATGGAAAGTTTTTCAAACACAAAGTATAACAAACAGGTTCATTTTTCTCTCTTTTCCTCCACCATTTCTGGAAATTACCTCTTTATTTTTGACAAGCTTTAGGAGGATAACATTTGCTTGGTTATAAGCTCATCCTTCGGATGAGTCCAAATTAGTTTAGATTCGAAACCTAAGAAGGAGTGGTCTGTCCCTGTTTGTAATTGAACAAGTCCTTTACTGTGAAATTTTAACGAGTCCAGTATAGGAGAAACTCGGCGTTTTTCAATTTTAGGGAGTCAGAAGAAAAACTTAAGAAAACTCCACGGTTGTCCTTTTTCGTAAATTTGTGTCTCCCAAGCCCGAAAAAGTATAAAATAATACTTGAGAGAACCGCTTGATCATTATGACCAAGGAGTACTTTTCATGATTAGTGCCTTCAATCTGAAAAAGTTAAAAAGTGATCGAAAACACGTCATTTTATTACCAATATCGAACTTGAAATGACAAAAGTCCGGCAATCTTTTCATGTTTATACAGTCGGAAAAGAGTTGTAAAAGGACCGTCTTTTTAATTCCATTTTAACGAGTCTAAAAAGAAAAACTTGGCAATCTTTTCATTTTTTACGAGTCAGAAAAGAGCTTAAAGAGGACTCTTATGTGTTTTTTGTTGAAAATGACCAATTTCATCTGAATCCCCAATATTCTGCACAAAAACTGCAAACATTACTCATATCTGTTTAAAAAGAATAAAAATGTACCAAAAAATGACCTTTTCAAAGTAAAAAATAAATAAATTTAATTTATTTATTCAAAAAATCTTATAAAAAGGGCTTTTACAAGTTCATTTTTACTGTTTGCCTTTGGAGTAAAAAGTAAGAGCTTTTGGTAAAAAAATTCCTATGGAGATTGTGCAAAATCCAACCGTTGGAATCGAGAACCGTCTTCTCCAGGTAATCCACAATGTCCCTGACTTGCATTTCATCCATTTGAAATTTTGTTTTAGGGTTTAGAAATCGTTTTTTGGAGGAAAATTAGGGCAAAAAATCACCCGCGAGAGTTGCACAGGGGCGCTATGTGGCCCCTGCGCACCCCGACTTTTCTATGCACATAGAAAAGTTGGGGTACCGCACCTAGCCTTAAGGAGAAGTGCGCACCTACGCATTGTCTCTAAAGGGATGGGTGCGAACCCCGTGGAATGCGGATTTTGAACCCTAGTTTCTCCATTTTTGACCCATAGAATTTCGGAATGAAAATTCTAATCCACCTATTTTGTAATGTAGGTACACAAGATGCTTGTTTGGTGGGAAAGAGAGCATGAGGACGTGGATCAAGCTACATTACTCCATCCGCCGTCATTACAGGCATTGAGAGCATGCAGGCTTTTCAAATTTTGGACCATACCTGGCATGAGCGCACAGGTAGACGTTTTACAATGGCTGGTGAATAGGTGGAGCATACAGGACCAGTGCTTCATTATTGGTGGCAACCAGCTCGAAATCGAGCCGGATGACATATACTTTTTGACTGGCTTGCCCAAGAGAGGCGCAGAGTTATCTCTATTCGAATCTAGGCCAGGTGGCCAATCTGTCGCTAGTCTCCGACTAGAGTTCTGTAATAACCAGAATCCGGAAAAACGGATAGATGTGAAAACCATCTCCCGCCCTGAACCGAAGGTGATTGCCTTTACTATTACCAGACTCTGCGGAAGCACAGAATTGCATCTAGCTACAGGTTCCCAGATGCGCATGGCAGTGGACTGCTTCTGAGGCACCATCTTCAACTAGTGCGATGTTGTATTGGCCAATGTGAAGGGCCAATTGACTAGGGCGAAGAATGGGCAGCTAAAGAACTTTGGTTATGGTCATTTAGTTGTCAACTTTGCCCTAGAGAGGGTACCGATGCTGGTTCCACAGCAACTCACTGTTGAGGCTGGAAATCCCCAAGATCCTCGGGTTATGCGATGGGTTGCAGTTATGGCCCGCCATCTAGAAGAGGGTACTGAGGTTGTTCGATTCACTCCAGAGTATTTCCGTTGGTTAGAGAACCAACTCTTTATTTTTCAGGATTTTCCATACACTGGGATGGATTATCGTGGCGATCCCGACATGACTCTTCCACCAGGAGAGCAATGGGATGATAGAGGTAAAATTTGTTTTTCAATATTTTAATTTTATATGTATGTTTTTGTATTTTCTAAAAATTGTCCCAAAACTAATAGTAAAATTTTTAAATGCAAATGTGGGTCCACAACGACCAGCCGCTCTCCAGCCCTATGATCGGAGACAACCAACTGCCGCAGCACTGGCCCCACAGGACCAGTCCGCAGAGACCTTGGCCGAGTTGGAGAGCCATCTAGAGCGCTTGACTGCAGATATTCTGGAGACCAGCATAGATGACATTCCTCTTCGGCTTCAGCGCTATGTGATTGGAGTCCCAGGACCTTTTAGGAGGTTCCTTTGTAGGGTGGCCTGAGCAGTGGTGTCTTATCAAGATCATCACCAGTGATAGGATGATTGCCTTGTAGACCCATTTTTGGACTTTTGATACTATCATTTTTGTCGATCATAAGGTGTTTTTCAACCTATGATCGAGGATGATGTATATTTTGACACATTCTTATTGCTATGCTATGTTATTACTATGGTTATCTTGCAAAACATGTTTATGAGATGTTTTTAAATTTACTGTTTGATTTAATGCAAATGTCTATTTAACATTCGAGAAGCAATTGCATCTGCTAATGTATTTAAATATCTTGGAATGTGCTGATATTCTATGTAATCAAATTCTCGTTCCAAGAGACAGATTCTTAAAAATAATCGTAATAATACTGGATTTCTAAACTCGATTAAGCTGTAATACAATGAGTTCCAAATCTAAATTAACAATCAAACTTCGAATTCCAAATGAGATGGATTCAGATTATAATTCAATCACTACACTGTATTCTGCAATGTTGTTCGTTGTTTGACCGAGGCTTACCCCGTGCATAGATACTAACTCATCAGAGGGTGAATAGATAACCCAAGCTGCGGAAGAGATGTTCCGTGTACTATGACAAGCGCCATCAGCGAAACCGATGTATGTTTGGAGAGGCGTCGACATCTGCAATATCAAGAGTAAAATCAAGATAAGCAGGACTAATAATGAAAAACACTCTCTAAAGTAAAGCACGCATTTTCAATCTAATAACACACCAAACTTAGAAAGAAAACCTAATCTAAGAAATCTCCACGCTAATCTTTTAAGCATAATATCGCTTTAGATAAAGCCCATTCCTAGGTTTACCTAAAGAGACACCATCAAAATCTTCTAGCTCATAGGCCCCTTTTGCCAGCTTCCGCTTGACAACATACGGACCATGCCACATGGGTACAAATTTGCCAGCCCCTAGCTTATTGTTTGCTTGATCGTAAAGTAAAACTAAGTCGCCTTCCGAAAAATTGCAGCGTGTAACATTCCGATCATACTGAGCTTTGATCCGTTTGGCATGAGTTTCGACAGCTAATGCAGCATTGTATCGATTCTCATCTAATTGAGCTAAGTATAATAAACATTTTTCCTCTTCAGAAGTGGTTGGTAATAATTGCACGGCAATTTGTAATGACGGGATTTCGCATTCAATGGGCAATACTACCTCTAAACCATAAACCAGTTGAAAGGGAGTAAAACCTGTTGATGTTTTGACTGAGGTTCGGTACGCCCAAAGCGCTGAAAATAACATGTTGTGCCAATTCGACTGATGAACCCCAATGATTCGTCGGATCATGGTGACTAGAACTTTGTTGACTGCTTCAACCAAACCATTTGCCTATGGGTAATATGGAGTGGAACTATCGTGACGCAGGCCAAGCTGATCTGTAAGTTCGGTCATCATGATGTTTCGAAAATGACTCCCATGGTTAGTGATAATCACTTGGGGAACACCAAACCTAGCAATTATATGGTTGAAAACTAAAATCGCAGTAGTTTTGTTGTCTGCCGAAAATGTAGGCATCGCCTCGGCCCACTTGGTAAAATAATCTACCGCAAGGATGATATATGCATGCCCCCCGGCCGAGTGAGGGTTACATGTAATAAAATCGATACCCCATTTTGTGAATGGACCAATGGCAATGATAGGGTGGAGAGGAGCAGGAGGAGCGTGCATCTTATGATCAAAAATTTGGCAATTATGGCACTTCTAGATGGCAGTAATACAATCTTTGAATAACGACGGCCAAAAATAGCCAGCGCACAAAATCTTTTGGGCTGTGGCATACCCAGACATATGACTGCTACATGCTCCAGAGTGGCAGTCATTAAGGACCTTCTCAGCCTCGTCATGAGTAAGGCAACGACGGAAAATGGAATCCACCCCACGATGATAAAGAGTATCTCCTATAATAGTGTAAGGTTGGGATTGGAATCGTATTTTCCGGCGTTTAGATCGTGAAGTATCTGACCGAAAAGATTTGGTTTGGAGATAGACAATGATATCTCTGTACCATGGATCAACGGTGTTGATAAGGAACAAGGATTCATCCGCAATGGATTATTCCGCCACATGTTCGGTATCAGCACGAGGGAAGTCACACATTAATTCTGCAAAAACCAAAGACTTCTTTGACTTGGCCTTCTCAAATTCCAGGTAAAATTCCTGTAGGATGAAAATCCATTTGGAATACTTGCCCCCTCGCAATTGTTTACTCAAAATGTATTGCATAGGGTTACAGTCTGAAATGACGGTGGTTTTGCGTAACAAAATGTAATGACGAAAACGCTGAACAACTTGGACTGCAGCTAAGGCCATTTTCTCCACATGTGAATATTTTAACTCAGTGGGAGTTAGAGTCCGACTAAGATAATATATCACATGTTCACTTTCGAATTCATCCTGTTGAACTAAAACCATCCTAATGGTGGAATGGGAGGCGGCGAGGCACAAGAAGTAATCATGGTTGTAGTTGGGAGGATGCAATAACGACGCATGGCTCAATGCATGTTTTAGTGCATCAAAAAGATTTTTCAACTATCTCGTCCCAAAAGAATGGAGTGTTTTGTTTCAACAACTGGGTGAAACCTTTTGTAATCTCGGCGTAGTTAGGAATGAAACGACGTAAAAAGTTTGATTTCCCTTGCAAACTCTGGAGTAGGTGAAGTGTCGAAGGAGGTGGTAACTTGATGATGGCTTCGACCTTCGAAGGATCGACGCGAATGTCGGCTTTGGATACAACAAATCCCAGTAACCGACCCATTTCGGTACAGAAAACACACTTGTGCGGATTCAGCCTAATCCGACAATGCCTACATCTCATGAAAATGGCTCGTAAGTGAGTGAGATGGTCGGCTCTTCGTAATGAATGAGCTGGTAAATCATCGAGATAGGGCTGCACAATGTGCTTGATGTCATGAAACGCATAAGACATTGCCCTTTGAAAAGTTTCCCCGGCGTTCTTTAGTCCAAAAGGTAACTTTCAATAAGAAAATGTCCCCCATGGACAGATGAATGTCGTTTTTGGTTGATCTGCAGGTAGAATGTTAATTTGATTGTAACCGGAAAAGCCATCCATAAAGGAGAAAATTTCACTGCCGGCACAATCATCGATAATTGATCGAATATAGGGCGTGGGATATGTCCTTGGACAGCTGATTAAGATATCACCTAGTCGATGCATGATTCTTATAGTCCCTTGTTTTTTAGTAACTGGAACATATTCGATACCAATCCGTTAAAGGAATTGGATAAATGAAACCTGCTTTAACAGTAATTTTCTCAACTTCTATTTTGATGGGTAGCAGCTTTTGAGTGGGTGTATTTGACACAACCATTGCCGACGGGTTTACCACCGGTAGGTTTTGATCTCATGAACAACGATTAAAGAATCAATTCCTGCATTTCCTCATAGGACCAGGCAACACGTCGAAGAATTCTTGAAATAGGGCTTTATATGTGTTGACTTCAGTGTCCGTACAAGAAGCACCTATGTGAATGTTTTCAACAATCCCAGGTTTGACTGAAATGTCGATAGGAACCGTTCGAGAAATATTGGCTAAATTTTATTCAGAATCAAGATGTTTTAATGGATTCTGCGGTTCTTTGACATATTCAGCGGTAAAAATGGATGAAAAATCATTTTCAAAATGATCAATCTCAGGTAAAAACGAAGACCGATGATGAAGATCTTCCCATGGTAATGCATCGACAGACAACAGTTCCCGAATTTGTTCATCAGTGTGAACGATTTCTGAAAAGGTTGTTGACTCTGAGGTTGAGATTGAAAGTGATTTCCCATTGATCTCATTCACTAGATCAAGGTTGGTTGAATTTGAGTCGGAAAATGACTGTACGGCCTGATAAGAAACTTCAAAGGGACTCAAAGGCATGGCATCGCCAAGAGATTCCACCTCGAAATCTTTAACTAATCCTACTCCAACATCCTTATAAGGGATAGCGGTTTTTCCGACATGATGAATACTCTCAGCAGAGGATGGGTCGAACGAAAAATAAGTTAACTAATCTATTGTTATGATCTTTCCATTATGTGGGAACTTAATAAGCCGAAAGACTGATTAAACAACAATATTCATGGCGTAAGACCAGCTACGACCCAAAAGAAGGTTGTAATCTAGAGGGGCATCAACCACCTCCACATCTAGATTAACGATTTTTCCTTCAACCCCTATAGGTAAGTCCTATAAAATGCCATAAGGATGAAACCCTCGGCCATCAAAGGCCTTTAGAATCGTCGAGGATTGATTAAGTGAAGGAGAACCAAGGGTTTTCCAACACTGTATCGACATAATACACGTGAAAGCTCCCTCATCAATCACAGTCCTAAAACAAGGTCTGTTTTTGACTAATACTGGAATCTGGAAAGCCATTTGATGAGGAAGACGAGGTGTACTATTTTCTAAATCGAAGACTATAAGGTTTGAGTCCTGAAGATCAACAGCTCCTATTGCCGACAGTAGCATTTTACGCTGTGCTGGACAAGATTGCAGCACTTCCAAAGCCGACATTGTTGAAGGTGAAACAGCTAAATCTTCAACAATGTTATAGTTCTGAGCAGATCTCACATGTGGATTAAAAGCTGACTTTCGAAGTATACCCTTAGCGGGCAGTTTGATTACTAAGTCGGGATTTGGTTTCTCGATCTGTAGTGGATTGGAACCAGACGGAGCTGAAGTTGATGGATTGGAATTAGAAGATTCGGCTTCCTTACCACCAAGAGGACTTTTACTCCCATAATCTTGCGATCGTGTTGCAATCCTTACATGTGAAATCATCATTATGGGCTCTTCCGAGGCACTAGAGTAAGAACCTATCATTTTACTGTCTTGATTTGGAAAAGGATCCTTCAAAACAACAGGTTTTTGTGAACCTTTGACGATTTTCGCAACCTCGGCACGATGTGGACAATCCCTTGTAAAGTGCTCCTCATCATAGATGAGACAAGGATATTGAGGTTTTCGTTTCTCGTCAGTAGATTCAGGTTTATCGGATTTCTCCTTTGAGTTCTGCTTATTCTTCTTCTTACCTTTCTTCTTGCCATTAGGTTTTGATTTGGTCGTGGATGATTCTACGACATGAACATCGGCAGAAATTTCAGGTAAAGACTCCCTTAGGGGAATCTGGTAAAGTTATAATAGGAGAAGAATTCTTGGAGGATTTCTTCTTACTTTTGGTATTAACAGTACTAATCATACCATCAGCAGCATGAGACCCTGAGGGAGGTGTAGCTATTTGATTTTGTTTCGAAAGGTTGGGGATTTTCTCATGTAACGTACCTGACTGCATATAAACTAAGTCAAGGTATTGAGCTTGACCAATTACTTGCTCTTCTGTAACTACCCCTGCCTTAGCTACATCTTCAGTTATTTTGGGTAATAATGATTTTACAAACCATTCTACCAAAATTTGGTCCGGGATAAAAACTTTCACTAAACGACGTCGATGTCGGCACTCATGAATATGATCTGAAATATATGTGGGCGTCGACTGCTTTAATGAAGTTAATAATTCCATGCCATTGTCATATCGAACTGGCAGCTGAAAATGAGTAAGGAAGGAAGTGGCTAACTGACTAAAATTGTAAAAAGAGCCTCGTGGCAACTCAATGTACCACTTGGCTGCAAGGCCAATCAAAGTGCGTTGAAAAAGACGAAGATGAATTTAATCATCTATAATGGAATTCGATGCACACCATAGATGGTAAGTCATCACATGATTAGACCGATCTTCTCCTGGCTTCCCGTCAAACTTTGGTATATCACTAGGCAAAATATTTGGCATTGGCGGCCAAAACGGAAGATAATTGATGGGATCATTCGTAAGGCGTGACAAGTTAGACAAATCCAAAGTTGCTATAAATGGTAACTGACGGTTCAAATCCTGAAAACTTGGGGTCATAAGACCAGCCCCGGGAGGAGGATATCCAGGATAACTTGGTATCGGATTCACATTTGGGATATTATATCCTCCTCGAAAACCAAGATTAACCAGACCATACTGGGGTTGTTGAGGTTGTTGATACGTATACCCAGGGTACGGTTGATACTGATAAGCCGGGTTCTGCACAGCGGGGCCAAATTGGTACTGCCCCTGATACAGTTGATAAGTAAATTGTGGTTGACTTGTAACAACTGTACTAGGCCCAGGTTGTCCTACAGGCATGGAAACCGGAGTCTAGATTGTAGGTCCAGACTGGGGTAAAGAGGCCTGAGGAGTTGATACAGGAGTAGTAGAAACTGGAGCCGCTGATACTCCAGAAATGGGTGGAGTGGATTGAACAGAATCCGCGGTAGTTGCAGCAGACGTTTTGGATGGAGTTCGAGGCGAACTAGGCCCAGACTAATGAGCTGCCCCAGGTGTAGCAGTTTGAGTAGTAGGCTGGACAGGTTGCTGGGGTGAACCAGAAACAAAAGACTATCCAGATTGAGATGACAACTGCACACTGGGTTGCGGAGTCTGTTGATCCCACACCACGTTCATTCCGGGGTATGGACCCATAACAGGTTGAGCGTATTGAGGACCAAACCAGGTTGAGTGTAAGATTGATAATTATATGGTACATTTCCGGGTCCTTGAACAAATGATTGACCTGAAGGTGGTTGAAAACCTTGAGGTTGGTATTGACCCTGAGGTTGGTACTAACCTTGAGGTTGGTACTGACCTTGCGGTTGGTACTGACCTTGGGGTTGGTACTGACCTTGAGGCTGGTATTGACCTTGAGGCATATATTGATACTGGGGTTGACCTTGAGGTACATATTGATACTGGGGTTGACCTTGAGGAAAATACTGTCCCGTAGGAACATCTTGTCCTTGAGGTTGCCCCCCAGGCAGTAACGCACTGCCTTGGGGTTGCCCCCCAGGCAATATTGGAGTACCTTGCGGCTGCCCCCCAAACGATATTGAACTACCTTGAGGTTGCGGATTAGTAGTACCAGACATCATAAGAATCTCTTCGACACTTAATGGTTTAGTTCCGTTATGACCAAGAGATACAGCATAATCGATGGGTCGAGGAGAAGCTCCTGAAAACGTACCAAATACAGACTGATACCTGGGAGGAACAGAAGGACTGCCATGTAAGAAGGTTTCTCGCGTCTGAGAAAACAAGGACGACTGTCTCGACATATTCAAAGGAGGATAATAACCTCTGGGTGTTGGATGGAAAGGAAATCGAGGTAGTGAAGATGCGAGACCTGGATTTTCTAAGAAATTTGTCAACGAAATATACCAAGCGTCACCTCTAATGGGACTGTAGAAAATAGATTCACGCTCCCTAAGTTCAATAGTCGGTTGATTTTCAGGGATGCTTATACCTTCGTTCGAACTCGAACTTACAATTTCTTCAATGGAAATGAGTCCAGAAGGAAGGTTCTCGATAATGATATTTTCTACTCTGGGTGAACTAGGACCACTAGAAACAGGAGAAGCAAATCCTGAAGATGGAGTAGCAGCAATTTTAGTTTCAGGTTTAGAGATTTCAGGTTCTTCGGCTAATGAGCTAGTAGGAGTGATATTACCAGTAACCTCTGAAAATGAAATCGGTTCAGAAATATGTTATGTTGCTTGCACTAGATGATCAGGATGTACAATCAACGAAGACTCTCCGGCCTCCAGCGACCCAACCATACTTTCACTAGGTGTGACAAGAGCTCACAGCCCTTCTAGCTGACTTGGTGTAAATTCAAGAGGCTGCCCCCGTAGTCGACGGGATTGTCTCGATAATTCAGCCACGATTAATTATTTAATTACTTCACACGAAAACAAAGAAAAATATCAAGAAAAACACCTAAAGTCTCTAAAGAACCAAACAATTTGGAGCACACGCCTAATAAATCTAGGAGATCAAACCACACACAAACAGTATCTTTCCGGATCGAAAACACTAGTTGGTGATGAAATCCAACATCGCAGAATTCAATACAGAAATGGCGGTTGGAACAGTTACCCCGACAACCTGCTTAATGAAACAGACTGGCACAAGTTTCTCCACTATAACCGTCTCGAATGAAGATAACCCCCCAGAGAGTCCAAGTGAGTCTAGTCGACATCTACTCCAGGTACAGTGGGATCTTCCCTCCACCGTCACCTAGGAAAGAATCCTAAAGATTATGGTCACTAAGGTCACCAACGGAAACAAATATACCCGGGGGAACAGTCTACGATCTGATACGCACGCAAGGGCAGAGTAACAAGCTCAATCCCCTTGAAATCTCCTTGACGTAATCCAAGGTTTGCCAACAAGAGACCCCAGGCTCCTCGATAATGGTTAATCTGAGGTTTACCGTTTTTAATACGTGAATATCTTCTATCGTTCCCAATGAGGAAGGATTGATTCCCACACTGGTTCGGATATGATCTTGTGCTTCTCCTTTAAGAGGAGCTTT
>APFE031492273.1:96648-128816 GCA_000404065.3 Pinus taeda | reverse complement strand
AAGGTCTTTCTCCCATTTTCAAGGCTTGACATGAAGAGTTGAGGTTTAAGACTTGCAAAGGAGGTATGTATGAGTGTTGATGGACTCACACAAGGTGTAGAAAGTCATGGTGACAATTTTTTGTGTAACACCCTAGAATCCCATAATCACCCATTGAGAGGAACCTTAATCTGGAATAGGGAAAAAGATAATTGGGCGTTGATTCAAGACCATGGCTTCTAGGAGATAAGAAATCACAGCAAAGCTAGATTTTGGGAGGATGCCTGGATGCAACACCCCAAACTCAGTTTGGAGGATAATCTGTGGGAAATTCAAGCCTTCACCAACCATCTGGGTGTGGAAAACATTAGATGTTTTTGGCAAGACTCCACTGAATTGTCGAAGTGGAGAGTTTGGAAACCACCAGATCTTTGGCCAGTTCGGGATCCACCTCTAGATTAGGAAGCCCTCACCCTGATCCTGTGACAATGCCCCATTCTAAAAAATGGTGAACTAGACAAACTTTATTGGCGGCACATCCCAAAAAGTATGTTCTCTCTTAAAGAATCTTATTCGATTCTTTCCACTTCTTCTAACCACACTCCTGACCCATTATGGAAAATAATATGATAATCAAAGTTGAGGCCCAAGATTTATTTCTTTCTTTGGCTTATCTGGCATGGTAAGCTCCTCACATGGGATTAAATTAGAAAAAATGCTTGTGTGGCCCTCTCATTGCCCCTTATGCATTAGGGTGGAGCAATCAGCCGATCACTTACTGAAATCTTGTTCTAAATTGCGATAAATTTGGGACCGGCATGCTACATTATTCGGAGTAAGTGATCGGTCAAAAAGTGGTTTAAAAGACTCTTTAGAGCAGTGGCAATGGAAACTCTTAAAGAATGCCATTGTCAACAGAGCATGGTGCATCTCACAGGGATTTGTTCTTTGGAACATTTGGAAAGCAAGGAACAGAGCAGTATTCCATTCAGAGAACATCTAGACTAACCAGGTCTGGAAACCGGTGATGAGTAATATTAAAGAAACTATTTTAATCTCTTGTTGGTCGGATAAATATTGGAAAGTGGAAGATAGGGAGGGGAAATATTAATCGTGCTCGACCTCAATCTAACCCTCTCCATCCCTAGCCCCATAGGCCTAAGTGCTCTTAAAGCCCTCTCCCCAAATGTTTTCAGTTGCCCACCACAAGGATTTCTCAAACTTCAATTCTATGGAGCCTCCAAGGGCAACTCGAGTCCAGCTCACCTGGGGGGAATACCTCAAAATGACAAAGGGCAAGCTGTGAGAATTTATGTAGCCTCATGCGGCAGCACCACCAATAATGTGGCAAAGTTTTTGATGCTGGAATCTAGGTGTGGGTAAGCTGTAAGTCATGGGGGACTCTTCAATAGCAATCGCCATGCTACAAAAATTAATAAATGGGTTCCCCCCTAAACTGGGTGATTAAGAATTAGAGGTTGGAACTCATCAGTGAACATATTCTCTCAAGGACCGCTTATTTTGAATATGTAATTACAGAGCATGTTGACCGAGAGGGAAATAAGGTGGCTGACAAGGTTCCTAATTGGGGTTATGATCATTAGGATGAGGAACTCATTAGGGACTAGTCCCCGCCCATGCAGGATACATCCATGGAAGATATCAGCAGTGGCCTCAATCGAGGCCTCCCCGATTGGGGTGAGGAACAGAGAGGAGGATTCTCCCGAGGGAACGTGTGGGAACCTATGGTAAGCACATGGCTACAGGATGGCGAGATGGCCTCATGACCCTCCCATATTACCTTGAGTATGAGCTACAGTAACTACCAGTGTAGGAAACCTAAAGTCACACTGGGTCTTGTAGAGGGTGGTGAACTTATTAATGCTATGGAGGGTGGCAGGGGTGTTCGAGGGTCATTCTGCAGTGGAGAGAGTTTTGGAGCCTGTGTTTGGAGTGCTAGGAGAGGAGGAGGGTGTTGCAAATGTTCTTCTGGCTGGCCAAAGGGTCAGCATTGCCATAGAAGGTTCTTTCTCGACTGGTGGGTGTGGGTAGTTATCAATTTCTGAATTGGGATTAGCAATAGAAAGTCTGCAAAGAACGTGGTGTATGTGTGTCTGACAGGGGTGGTTTCCTGTGGCTTTTGGTTTTTTTGGTGTAGTTTTAGTTTGGACTAGCTCCGAATTTGCCTTTAGTGGAGCAGGATTATTGAAGTGTGCCTCCCCAACCAGTTCACAAGGTCCTAGGTTGCGGTTTTGTGCCATTGGCGAGCTTGTCTTGTGTTTTTGTTTGCTGGAATTGCGAGGGGTCACTTCAAGGGGGTGTATGCAACTGGCTTGAGGTGGAAAATAGATTTGTAAGTTGTGGATGCCTAAAACCAAAGGGAGAGGAGGTTTAGCCAAATCTAGTGGTATTGAACCTCACATGGATTGTTTGGGAGCTATTGGAAGGGTGGTCTTTGTCTCGCTTAGGTGGTGTCGGGGTTTCAAGCATGTGGCCAGTTCCTTTCACAGGGCATTCCTTAGCCCAGTTGCCACCTAATTCGACAGGCCATGCATGGCTAAGTCTTGACCTTGGCTCGAATTAGTGTCTGACAATGGTGGAGGGAGTCCAAAAGGTCTAAGTGTAGAGTGTTTGAGCCACACAACTTCAGGAGGCAAAGGTGGTGGTCGGTTACAGTGTTTTGGATGCACGGAGTCAGCAACTCGAAGTAGTAGACGTTGGGGCTCAGCTCAGAGTCAGGGCCACCTTGCTCTTCCCGTTCTGCAGCGAGGGGGTTCACTTCACCATGGTGGTTACGAGCATCGTGTGTCGGTGTGAAAGGGTGGCCGCAATCAACGATAAATTTGCTACATGGAGCACTACCGAGATGTGGTTCAGTCAATTATGGATCGTCTAGAGAATTCATAGCGGGTTAGATAGGAGGAGCACGCCAAATTGATAGAAGCTCTGAATAAAATGCATTATTTCCAATGTCATACACGGGAGTGTGTTGTGGTGGTCTAGCGTGACCAGAATTATGGGAGACTTACCATGCCCTCAAGGTACGAGAGAACATTGTCCAACATTGAGGTTAGCCATGACTTAAAATGGGTGAATTGCTTGATGGTGATAACCTTCTCATCAATGGGGAATATCGTCACATGAAAGAAAAAAGAAGTTCCTACTTTCATTGAGTGAAGATAACTACATCTAAGGAGGATCTTGTAGCCTAGAGGTGCATCAATGACCTTCATGTCATTTAAGATAGTTTTTTTTGCCACCTTAATGGGGAAATTTTCATAAAATCCTTATAATTAGGATGAGCAAACATCATAAGTTCAATAGGTGGTAGCCAATGAGGTGAGCTTAGAATGACCTATTGTTTTCTAGACACTCTTGGACATAATGCATAAACATATGCTTTCATATATAATGCATTAGGGAATGGTGATACTCTGGATTATGATTGGTATCTAGAAAGAAACTAATGATGGTAGTGGGATTTTGGATTTGTCAAGATTAAATGTGAATATATATGAATCAATAGGGTTGACTTCCCAAAAGATAGATAATAGAGCCTTTTGTTGGAAAGGACATGTTGCAGAACCTTTAATGCAGACATATTTGTGGGTGATTGATCTAGACTATCCATTATACTATAACTATGTTCTACCATTGCATGAGAGTTGCAAGTGGTACATTTTAGAGGTAGTTTTGGTACTTATAGTGTAATATTGTTACTAGAATGTGGGATCATTAAAGGGGAACCAGAAACATATTGGGGGATCCGAAGTGGTTAGGAGTGGGTACATGTTTGTAGATTAATTCCTACAACATTTGTTAAGCACATAAAACCCCTTATTAAACCATAGATATTGAGTTTTTTCCCCAAGGAAAAATTGTAACTTTCATTATGTGAAATAATAAAAAATTTACATATTGTAGATGCTTCTATGAAGCATATGCCAAAATTGGTGGCCTTGCCACATATTGTGAGAGTCTATGATGGTATGTACAATGTTGTAGTTGATATGCTTACATAGTATCTAAAACAAAAAGAGTATATAGTCTAAAATCGATACAGAAATATTCATAAGAACATAAAAAAAAAAACCCAGGATTAAAACTACAAGTTAAGGCGATGTTTCCCACTATTGTTGTTGCTATGGAAAAGGTCTGTGGAAAAATTGGTAAAATCCATGCCCATTGTGCTCATGGATCATCCAATAATCACGAGGTTGTTATGCTACCTCCTTGGAAAGTATGTCAGAAATCTTATTTCTTTCCCCGAAGAGGATGATGTAGCAACTGCATGGTCTCTAGTGATCATAGGAGATAGAGGGCGAGCACCAGAGACATTCTACACTTTGTCTAATTTAAGGAATTTAGATTTGCGAGGAAATGGCTTATGAGGCATCTGGTTCTTGAAGGTGGAAGTCGTGCCCTGTCCAACATCCCTAGTCACCAATTCTTCACCCATATTATTTTTGGAAAGCAAGGGGCATTCCTTATAAGTATATCCAACCTCATGGCATCTACGGTACCAGAAAGGGACGCCCTCGTAGTCTAATTTTTGTAGATGTATATTTCTCTACCATTACAATATTAGGCTTCGACCAATCCTTTGCAAGTGTCAAGATGCACCAAAATGCAATCATAGGCCATCTTGCCTGATTCTTGGAAAGAATTTTCATAGTCCAAGAACATGCTCAGATCATTTCCAACAAATTTGAACACATCTTCAATCTAGAATTGTAGAGGGAGTCTAGGAATTATAACCCAAATTGGTCTCACTCCCAATTGTGCATGCTCCGTGTTGTACCATCCATCGTCATTTAAATTTGACTTTCAATATTATCACAAAAAATAAAAATAAAAAATAAAATATTATGTTTTAAAAATCGAAAGAAAATGTGAAGTCTGAAAACAGTGATTTATTTTTTATGGCATTCAAATCCAATATAAGGTGGGGCCCTGACCCATATATTAAAGTTCGAGCGATATCACAAGATATAAGCAAGTGTGGGCTCAAGGAGTGGATAAATCGCTCTACGGGGGAACAACGAACACGAGTTATAACTCAAGCTCAACCCCCACAGTTGACCATGACGTCAAGGTATTTGACTGAGATCTACGGCCTGAGATTGTTGCGGGGGTTTAAGCCCGATGAACTTCCCGTACATTCACTACCCCTGCAGCGGGCCACCGCAATCATTTCACTTCATCTCAGCCCCTCCATGTCATCCACCACCCTCATTCATTACTATCCATCTCATCCATCGTACCCCATCACCTCATCTGCCACTCCATTAATTAGCTACATTAATTAAAATTTTTCCCTCCGTTTAATTATCATATATATAAAAGACAAGCAAAACCCCATTGCATTAGTCTTTGTTTTAGTATTAAGCAACCTTGCATCCAGTTTAGCAGCCTGAATCAGCAACCATCCCAGCAACTATCACCAGCAACTGTCACCTATAGTCACCATGGCCAAACAAGTAAGTTCCTCATCAGTTATCCATACCCCATTAATGGATGTCAATCGAGATATTTTTTATACCCTCTGCACAATTAAATATCTTTCACTATATCAAGAGGTCATCCTGAACCATAAAAAGTCTTCTATATTCATGGAAATGGTTAGGTCAGGTGTTTTCGCTGCTTTTTTCCCCAAAATTCATTTATTCCCTGAATATATTCAATGGATAACCTCAGCAATGAAACCCAATAAATGTTTTGTAACGAATCAGTCAGGGGAGAGTGTTTTTCAAGTAACCCCACAATTAATACACCAAGCTTTGAATTACCCTGTGTCTGGAATTTACACTACCTTTACTAAAGAATCTCTGATTTCATATTATGATAACATGTCTCCTCAGGAACTTTCTCATGTCACCTCTTTCCTGGCCCCTAAATCTAGTCAATTCTCCCTAGATGGGAATCTCTTCTCTTTAGAAATATTTGTAGTTGACATAAGACCTGTTTTGCAAGTAATTGCCAAGATTCTAGGAAAAGAAGACTCCAAGCAGGTGGATAAAGTTGTGCTGGGTTTTTTCTCCTTAATGATGAAGCCAAAGATAGTACTAGACATTGCAACATTTTGGGTAGATACAATCAATACCCAATTTATGACTTTGCCTCTCACTGGGTCCTTCAAATTCCCTTCAGTCATTACTTATTTATTTCTATACCAGAATGCCCAACATTTTTCTGATTTGGGTCCAAATGTTGTTGATATCAATAAAAAGAAGTAGTTAGTGGTATTCTGGATAGACCTAATAAGGGGTGATCCAGGAGATAGTGGTTTATTTGAGTTTACTTCTTTATTCCTTACAATGGCTTATAAAATCTTGAATGGAACCCTACCCCAAACTTTTCTTCCTAAAGCTCAAGAATTTATTCAATTGAGTAAGGATGTGAGATGTGGGGATTGTTTCATCTTTGAAGAGCATGTAGAGATTAGGCTTTATGGAGCCTTTGTCAAGCCTTACAGGTTACCTAAATTTGTGCCAATGAGGATTTTTGCCCTTGAATTTATTAGGCAAAGCTTGAATGTAGATCAAGTTCATTTTGTTCCTATGAAGAAAGGCTTTTTCTTCAAGTTGCCTAAATCAGTGGGACCCTTCATTGTAAACACCAGACAAACTGCCCAAGAGGTTGAAAGATTGTTGAATGACATGTGTCTTTTACAGGTGGTTGAGTGGGCTTATGACACTCATCAAATTATTTCAAAGAGAATACTGGAGAAAGGATATTCAGCCTTTGTACATGAAAATAGACCTGAAACAAAGAAATTGGAAAATGGAGGTCTGCAAAACACTCAGGGGACAGAGACTGAAACCCCTAGCATTACAGAAAAGGTTTCAAGAGGGTTAGAGAGGAAGTTATTGATCTGGATGAGGAAGAATCTGAAGCAGCAAAAAGGACCAAGCTTCAAGATGTAATGTCTTCAGCACAACCTATTTTGGTGATTCAGTTAGGAGAAATAGAAGGTGCCTTAGGTTCCCTATCTTCTAGAGAACCTGTTCATGAGCAGGCTCCATTAATTCAAAGTATGTTTTCTCAGATAGCTGAGAGAAATTAGAAGGTAAATTCAAATATGGAGGCTCAGGTTAAGTCTCAAATTGCTCCTTAAAAAACTAGATTGCTATATGCTATGGATTTGGAGAGGAGCCAACTTAAAATAGTTTTTTCTCATCCTACAGAAATATCAGTGGGGTCCACTAGTAATTTCAAGACTGTGAATTTAACTGTTGATACTCACAAGCTTCCAATTCTTGACAAGATCAATTTGCACATGCAAACTGGGTAATTGATTGTAAATGATCTACATAAAACAAATGCAGTAACTGTTAAGGCAGAAAAAATGTTAAATAAGGTAATTCAGTAATTAAAGTTGGAGAAATCCAACTCTAGAGCTTGAATGCTCAGGTGGATGAGCTAAAGAAACTCATCATTAAAATAGGTGTCAATCCTAATTACCAACATGTTGTTCAGAAATTATTGCAATCTGCCAAGTCAAAGATTGGGGTTTTGAAAAAGAAGTTGAATCTACCTACAGGTGAGCATCCCATAGCTACAGGGATAGTTGAAGTAGAAAATGAAAAGGAGAAGCTCCTACAGGATGTGTTGTAGAAAATAGAAGAAGTTTCTTTACTTAAAGAATCTTTCGACAAACTGCAATGATAGGTGGACACTCATGTTTGTACAATAGTAATGCTAGCCAACACAAATGATCCAACAACATAGGTTTTACAGTTGGGAACAGAACTTAAAATGGCTGAGCATGATGTAAAGAAAGCCCAAAGAGAGTTGGAAACATCTTGCAAGCTATTGAATTTGCGTGAAGAAGCAAGAAGGGAGAAGGATAATGCAAAGAAATACAGGGAAGACCTCCTAACGGCTGAAGATGAAATCAAAAGGCTAAAGGAGAAAATGAAGGGAAATATGTTCTTAATTCAAGCCAGAGAAATCCTATGGGATGAATTCATTGAGGTTATCAAGGGTATTTGGGAATTTCTTGTTATTATATCTAAAGAGAAAACACTAGTTCGAGGTAGTCATGAAAAATAAACAAAAAGATTTGGATAGATCAAAGTTTGCAAAGAGGATTATAGATTTCATTAACTCTAAATCTACTGCAGAACTAAAGGAACATGACATGCCAGATAGAAAATCATGTGCAATATATTTTAACAAAATGATTGTCAGAAATATCTACAGGAATACCACTGAGAAGAAGATTAATGAGATGAGGGAAGCAGTTTCCAAGTTCAATATCATGTTTGATAAAAGAGTCAGAGTTGGACTTTCTTCTTGCTGGGATCTACAAGGAAACTTGATGCCATGGAAGACATATGAGACTTTGCTAGTTGAGGAAAAGAGCAAAGTGGATAACATTCATGAAAAGACAGCAGTATGAAAGGGAGCCACCATTGCAAACTACCTTAACAAAGATTTTAAGCTTCCCTAGATGGTGAGGACTCTATTTACAAATAAGTCTACTTGTAGTAGGATTACAACTTGCGGAATAGCACTCAACAAGTTAAAGGAAGCACCAAAGTCAAATGTACCATTATGGAGAAAGTGCAAAGAATGGATGATAGAGCAGACCAAGGATGCATCAGCAAGACCTTCCACTCAAGCCACAGATTCAAACAATGAGCAGCGATCACCAATCATACTTTAAAATCGGTTGCTTCTTTTTATCTCATTTCTTGAGAAAAATGAGGTGTCTTTTACCCTATAATGTAATATTCTGTAATGACTTTTACTTTAGATAGATAGAAGATAGTTAAGCAGTTTCTCAGTTTTGGTAGTTACCAATTGCCCCATGATATATAAAAAGAGGCAAAATTATATAAAAAGGTCTGAATTTTGAAGAATATGGAGACTATGTTATTGTATTCTTGATAAATTGATGATTAATGAAAGAATTAGGAGTTTTACACACATTGTTGGGTATGATTTTGTAATTTCTCTGTTATGTGTCATCATGTTTCTTCCTTTCTTTAAATATGGTAATGAAGCTGCAGGTATTTGGTTACTTATGTGAATGAAATTAAAATTCCTACCTCTATATTTATTCTAAGTTACAGATAGTAGTTCCTATCAAACAAAGCATATTATCTTTAACTTCCCAAGGCATTCTTCACACAGCATTTATATCCAGCATCACATGGCATTTTGAGATTTTCATATCAGCTAAATATTAAGGGATAGAAGTTAGGTCCCTCAGGCCCTTCACATGAGGATACATTATACAAATAAGTGACATACATAATAATATTTAATGTCTTAAGCACAATTTATACAAAGCAAGGAAATTGGTTTCTTAAGATACAACATTAGTTGGCGTCGTTGCCGGAGACGAAATCAAGAACTTTTTTCCTTCGGTTTTTAATATTTTCCTCTGGTTGTTCAGTGAGGAGGAAATATTTGGATGTATTAAATAGAAAACAATAACTCTGGCTTCAAAAAGGCTTCACACGAGGTCAGATACCTCACAACAGAAATCTCAAGCCCTTTCAGAGCCTGAGAGATTAGTTTCCAAGAGGGTTGGAAAACCAAAAACTCCATTTACACCAAGTCCTATGCTGTCTGCACCTGGCAGCAATTCAACACATCTTTCATCCAAACATTCACCTTTTATTGACCAAGAACCACCTTTTACGTCCACCTCATTTCAAGAACCCAATTGTCAAGAATAGTCTTTAAATTTTGTTTCTTTCTCAGTATTCAAAAGTATATTTGCTATAGTTGTTCAACCTGAATCTTTAACTACATTGCCACCTTTTCATACTCCATTTACCCCTCAAATAGGTTCTACATTTGTTGGTACTCAAGGTTCAGTAAGTTCAAGTGCAAACATGGCAGCACCTGTGTTCTTGTTGAATAGGTATGCAATTATTCAGTTGCCACAACAATTGAATCCAATGCCTCAAGAATACTTAAAAATTCTTCCTCGTTTCTCAAGGAAGGATGAACAAATAGCAGAGAAGCATATAACAGTGTTTTGTAATTTTGCATAAAATCTCAATGTTGAACACCTGGATGTTGTTTTAAGAATTTTTGTGCAATCGTTGGATGGTGAAGCAAGAAAGTGGTTTAAAGGGCTTCCTAATAACTCTATTCCTACATGGGAAGAGATGGAGCACCAGTTCACCCAGAGATGGGGAGAGAAATGAGATCATGGGTATTCACTTACAGAGTTCAATGCTATTAAAAGGAAATCTGATGAAAGTGTTGTTGAGTTCATCAGAAGTTTCAACAAACTTTATAAAAGTCTTCCAATGGAGATCAAGCCCCCTCCTACTGGTACAAAAATAACTTTTGCAGGGGCATTTGAATCAGATTTTGGGTTCACATTAAGGGAGAGGAGATCCACAACCCTTGATCAGATCCAAACTGATGCGTTATAAATAGAAGAAAATTTGGTGGCTGCAGGTAAAGCACCAGAGGCATAGCCTACCCAAGGTAAGGGAAAGGCTAAAGTGGAATCCTCTCAAAGTCAAACATTAGAGGATATGAATAATGTGATTAAAAATTTGTCTAGCAAATTGATTAAATTGGAATTGGAGAGTAAGAATTCTCAAAGGAAAGTACAACAAAACAAAAACATTAATCCCTAATATAGAAGACAACCTCTGCAAATTTTGCAGAAGGAGAGAAAAGACCAAGATCAGGTTCAAACACCACTTTACTTAGAGGCAAATCCTGATGAAGTACTAGAGCATTCCAAGGATCATGATGATCATATTTCCACATTGTATTCAAGAGATGAAGATGAACTAGGTGTTGAGGGAGAAGAATATACTAAAACAGATGCCACTTATGATGAGAATGAAATTGATGAATATTGGAAGCAATTCACTGATTTTATGCGGGTAGAATTACATAAGAAATATGACTTGAGATTAAGGAAAAGATCTAGAATTCAAGAAAATGAAGGTGAGCAGCAAGTTCCTGCTCCCCTACAAAAGGCGACTCCACAAGAAACACAGCCTACAAAACAACTAAATAAAGGAAAGCAACCACAAAATACAAATAGAAAAACTCATATACTTCAAGGTGAGCCTTCTCAAGATAAAATTCCTTTAGAAAAAATTGTTTCCATTCCTCAAGAGATTTCAGTGATGAAGAAAAGTGAAGATGAAACTAAAAAGAATACCAAAAAAGTCCATATATTTAGTCTCACTAAAGAGTTAGAAAAAAATAGAATTCAAGTGCCCCTCACAGAGTTGGTCAAAACACTAGTTTATCAAAGAGAGATTGTTGATTTTATCAACCTGCCTCAGAATGTGAACATCAATGACACTGTGAATCTACAAGAAGATAAACTAGTAGTGGTTTTTGGTCCACATGTGGAGGAGGTAGATTCTTCAACACCTCCTTTCTACATTTCTTTATTGATTCATGATTTCCTCTTGCATAATTGTATGTTTGATTCAGGAGCTTCACACAACCTTATGCCACTATCAGTAATGAAACAATTAAACCTACAAGTTATTAAACCTTACAAAGACCTGTATTCTTTTGATTCAAATAAAGTCAAGTGTCTCAGGGTCATTAAATATATGGTGGTGTCATTAGCCCGGATCCTAGCTAGAAGCTTGGTAATGGATGTAGTGGTAGCAGATATCCTTGCTAGGTTTGGAATGTTGCTATCTAGGTCATGGGGGGCTAAATTGGGGGGAGTTCTGAAATTGGATTTTACTTATGCTATCATACCAATTTTTGGTGGAGAAGGGAGAAGGTTGTACATAGAAACAAAATTTGTTAAAACGATCACAAAGAATGGAGCAAGTAATTCACCTGTGTACAGCCAAGAAAAAGATGACTTTTCTTGTTTCATGTTGCATGACAATGCAGAGTTGGCTGAAGATAATCAAAGGCATCTTACTTCAGCCTGTGTAAATACAGAGCTACAAACAAAAGGGATGTGGAAGTGCTTCTTTGATGGAGCCTATTCTAAAGAAGGAACAAGTGTTGGTTTCCTTTTAATTACACCTGGAGGTAATATGATCCATTTTTCTTTTAAATTGGAGTTTGAAGCAACTAATAATGTGGCAGAATAAGAATCCTTGATCATTGCTCTTCAAACAGAAAAACAAATGGGAGTCCACTCAATTTCTGTTTTTGGAGATTCATAGCTAATTATAAAGCAAATTAAGAATCGTTGTCAAACAAAACACCCTAGGCTTGAGGCATATAGAAATGAAGTGTGGGATTTAGTTGAGAACTTATTTGAGGCTTTCAACATACAATTCATTCCAAGAATGGGAACATGTTAGCAGACTCCTTGGTTGTGGTTGCTAGTACCTTTAGGCCTCCTATAAATCCAAAGCTGAGATATGAGGTTGAAATGAGGCACAGGACTTCTATTCCAGATAACATAATACACTGGCAGGTTTTTGAGGATGATCAACAGATTAACGAATTCTTGACTATGATTGAAGATTTTCAAGGCACCAAAATTGATCAAGATGGAGATGAAGTAACAGAAGGTGCAGAAGTAAGTGGTTTTTTAAAAATTCCATAGTTAATCAGAAAATTATTCAATTGAAAGATAATATTCTGCCAAGAGGACTTGTCCCTCTTGAAAGACTTTTTAACTCCAATGATGTAGTTGTTAGTTCAGAGAAAGTTTCACAGGATGAGAAAATTCAAGATCACAATATTGGAACCAAGAAGGAGCCCAAGTTGGTCAAATTGTTTAAGGGAGTTCCATTTAATTATAAGGAGAGATATATTGAGATTTTCAAGAAGTACACTGATGTTTTTGCTTGGTCCTATGAGGATCTCAAGACATATGATGTAAGCATTATTCAGCACAATATTCCCTTGAAAGAAGGGATTAAACCATTTAAGCAGAAACTTAGGCAGATCAATCCTTTGCTTTTACCATTGATTGAGAAAGAATTTAAGAAGCTTCTTGATGCCAAGATAATAGTTCCACTTCGATACTCTGACTGGGTGGCCAATTTAGTACCTATAAGGAATAAAAATGGAGAAATAAGGTTATGTGTGGATTTTAGAAATCTGAATAGGGCTTCCTTAAAATATAACTATCCATTACCTAAGATGGATCATATGTTGCAGAAGGTAACTAGATCATTCAAAATGCCAATGCTAGATGGGTTCTCTGGGTATAACCAAGTGGTTGTTGATAAAGAAGATCAGAAAAAGATTGCATTCACAACTCCTTGGGGAACCTTCATGTATGCTCGAATGCCCTTTGGGTTGATGAATGCAGCTGCAACATTCCCATTGCATTTGTGGGTGATAAGTTTGTAGTGATATACTTGGATGATATCACTATTTTCTCTAAGTCGGATGAGGATCATTTTGACCATCTTAAAAAGGCTTTTGAGAAATGTAGAAAATTTGGGCTTTCTTTGAATCCTAAGAAGTCTATTTTTGCTCTAGAAGAAGGCAAAATGTTGGGGCACATTTTTTCTAGAGATGGAGTAAATATAGATCCAGCAAGGGTGCAAGTTGTGCAAAAAATACCCATACTTAGGAGTAAGAAAGACATTCAAAAATTTCTGGGAAAAATAAATTTTTTAAGGAGGTTTGTGTCCAATTATGTTGAAATTGTAAAAGAGATTACTAATATGTTGAAGAAAGAGAATTAAGTACATCGGACCAAGGAAGCCAGAGAGTCATTTTCTAGGATAAAATAAGCATTACAAGCAGCTCCAATTTTGATTAGCCCTGATATCAAAAGCCCTTTCAAATATTTTTATTTGCATCACTCAATTCAATAGTTGTTGCTTTGTTACAGAAAAATGATGAAGAAAAAGAGAAGCCAGTTGCTTTCTTTAGCAAGATTCTCAGAGATGCTGAACTCAAATACAATATTCTTGAAAAACAAGTATATGCCTTGGTAAAAGCCCTAAAGGCCTTCAGGACTTATGTGTTACAGTCGCAGATCATTGCTTATGTGCCAAATGTTGCAGTAAAGGATGTCTTAGTCTAGAGTGATGTGGAAGGTAAAAGAGGAAAAGGCATAGCTAAGATCCAAGAGTATGACCTGGGCATAAGGCTCACAAAGCTGGTGAAAGGGCAGGGATTGGCAAAGATGTTGATAGAGTCAAATTTTCAAGCATTAGGAATCAACTTGCTAACACCTGTAAATGAGGAAATAATTGAAGAGGGTGAAGAAAAATCAAATCCAGGTATGAAGATCCGATATAATTTTTTATGTTCAGAATGGTACAAGAACATAGTTCATTATTTATTTTTTCTCTCTTGTCCCCAGTCATTGGATAGAACAAGATATAAAGCATTAAAGATCAAGGCATAGCCATATGTGATTGTGGAGGGAAGATTGTATTGGAAAGATCTTGTGGGAATTTTATTGTTATGTTTGACAGAAGATGAATCCACAAAGACAATTAAAGATTATCATGAGAAGTTGTGTGGTGGACATTACAGTTGGAAAGCTACTGCACATAAAATCCTCTAGGCAGACTTTTACTGGCCCACCTTATTTGGAGATATATATAAGTTTGTCAAAAGTGTCAGCTTTTTGCTGAAAAAAGAGGTTAGCTCCCTTGACATTGATCCCAATCTTCATAGAAGAACCATTCATACAATGGGGGCTAGACTTTGTTGGAGAAATTAACCCACCTCCAAGTGGACAACACAAGTGGGTTCTTACAGCTACTAATTATTTCACCAAGTGGGTAGAAGCTATACCTACTAAAAAGGTAAATGACCAGGTGGTGATGAAGTTTCTAGAGGAAAACATTTTCAGTAGATTTGGATGCCTTGTCAAAATCATAACTGACAATGCTCAAGTGTTAAGTTCAATTAAGTTTGTTGTTTATTTTCAGAAGTATAATGTCATTTTATCTCATTCAACAACTTATCATCCTTAGAGAAATGGATTGGCTGAATCCACTAACAAAACATTGATGAAAAATCTTAAGAAAACTATTATAGAGAATCAGAAAGACTGGGATTCGAAATTAAAGTTTGTTCTTTGGGTTGTCCGGGTAACTACAAAAAGGTCTATAGTCAAATCACCTTTTGAGTTAGTGTATGGAACTCAAGCTCTCTTTCCTAGTCAAATTTTGAACCCTATGATTGCAATGATTCAAGAGGCAAAAGAACCCAATGCTCTGATAAGAAGGATGCATAAGGTAGTGGAGTTGAGTGAGAACAAAGATAAGGTAAGAGATAATTTGATTATGTATCAATCAAAAATTAAGGGCATTTTTTATAGAAAAGCCAAAGAAATTGATTTTAAAGCTCGAGACCTGGTGTTAAGGTGGGATACTAGAAGAGAAGATAAGGGCAAACATGGGAAGTTTGATCCTCTCCGGTATGGCCCATTCAGGCTTATAGAAGTAAGGCCAAATAATACATTCTTCCTGGAGAATCTTGATGGCGAGACTTTACAGCGACCTGTCAATGGGCAGTACCTCAAACATTATTTCCAATTCTGAAGCACAAGCATCCTGTCATTGTAGATGCCGGAGTGAATTCGTTGTACAAATTCTATAGAATTAGATTTTGCAAAGAAATATATGACTCCATGCCCAAGGTGAAGGCACTAATCTTTGGTTCTTAGTGCTTCTATGGCAAAATAACTATCCCCAGGTGGAGCCAGATGTTGTAGCATCCATCATCATTTAAATTTCATTTTCAATATTATCACAAAAAATAAAAAATCAAATCAAATATTATTTTTTTTAAATCGAAATAAAATTTGAAAGTCTGAAAACAGGGATGTATTTTTTATGGCATTCAAATCTGATATAAGGTGGGGCCTCAACCCATATATTAAAGTTCAAGCAATATCACAATATATAAGCAAGCGTGGGCTCAAGAAGCGAGTAAAGCGCTCTGTGGGGGAACAACGAGCGTGAGTTATAACTCAGGCTCAACCCCTGCAGTTGACCATGACGTCAAGGTATTTGTCTGAGATCTATGGCCTGAGATTGTTGCGGGGGTTCAAGCCCAATGAACCTCCCGTACACTCCCTACCCCTAGTGGGCCACCCCCATCGTTTCACTTCATCTCATCCCCTCCACGTCATCTACCACCCTCATTCATTACTATCCACCTCATCCATCGTACCCCGTCACCTCATCTGCCACTCCATTAATTATCTACATTAATTACAGGTTTTCCCTCCATTTGATTATCATATATATAAAAGACAATCAAAACCCTATTGCATTAGTATTTTGTTTTAGTACTAATCAACCTTGTATCCAGTTCAGTAGTCTGAGTCAGTAACCATCCCAGCAGCTGTAATTAACAACTGTCACCTACAGTCACCATGGCCAAACAAGTAAGTTCCTCATCATTTATCCATACCCCATTAATGGATGTTGAATGAGATATTTTTGATACCCTCTGCACAATTAAACATCTTTCACTGTATCAAGAGGTCATCCTGAGCCATAAAAAGTCTCCTATATTCATGGCAATAGTTAGGTCAAGTGTTTTAGCTGCTTTTATCCCCGGATCTCATTTATTCCCTGAATTTATTCAATGGATAACCTAAGCAATGTACCCCAAGAAATTTTTTGTAATGAATCAATCAGGGGAGAGCATTTTTCAAGTAACCTCACAATTAATACACCAAACTTTGAATTAACCCGTGTCTGGAATTTACACCACCTTTAATGAAGAAACTCTGATTCCATATTATGATAACATATCTCCTCAGGAACTTTCTCATGTCACCTCTTTCTTGGCCCCTAAATTTGGTCAATTCTCCCTAGATGGGAATCTCTTCTCTTTAGAAATATTTGCAGTTGACATAAGACCTATTTTGCAAGTAATTGCCAAGATTCTAGGAAAAGAAGACTCCAAGCAAGTGGATAAAGTTGTGCTGGGATTTTTCTCCTTAATGATGAAGCCAGAGATAGTACTAGACATTCCAGCATTCTTGGTAGATACAATCAATACCCAATTTATGACTTTGCCTCTCACTGGGTCCTTCAAATTCCCTTCAGTCATTACTTATTTATTTCTATACCAGAATGCTCAATATTTTTTTGATTTGGGTCTAAATGTTGTTGATATCAATAAAAAGAAGTAGTCAATGGTATTCTGGAAAAACCTGATAAGGCGTAATCCAGGAGACAGTGGTTTATTTGAGTTTACTTCTTTATTCCTTCCAGTGGCTTATAAAATCTTGAATGGAACCCTACCCCAAACTTTTCTTCCTAAAGCTCAAGAATTTATTCAATTGAGTAAGGATGTGAGATGTGGGGATTGGTTCATCATTGAAGAGCATGTAGAGATTAGGCTTTATGGAGCCTTTGTCAAGCCTTAAAAGTTACCTAAATTTGTGTCAATGAGCATTTTTGACCTTGAATTTATCAGGAGAGCTTGAATGTAGATCAAGTTCATTTTGTTCCTATGAAGAAAGGCTTTTCCTTCAAGTTGCCTAAAGCAATGGGACCCTTCGTTGTAAACACCAGATAGATTGCCCAAGAGGTTGAAAGATTGTTGAATGACATGTGTCTTTTACAGGTGGTTGAGTGGGCTTATGACCCTCATCAAATTATTTCAAGGAGAATACTGGAGAATGGATATTCAGACTTTGTACATGAAAATAGACCTGAAATAGACAAATTGGCAAATGGAGGTTTGCAAAACACTCAGGGGACAGAGATTGAAACCCCTAGCATTACAGAAAAATGTGTCAAGAGGGTTCGAGAGGAAGTTATTGATCTGGATGAGGAAGAATCTGAAGCAGCAAAAAGGACCAAGCTTCAAGATGCAATGTCTTCAGCACAACCTGGTTTGGTGATTCAGTTAGGAGAAACAAAAGGTGCCCCAACTTCCCCATCTTCTAGAGAACTTGTTCATGATCAGGTTCCTTTAATTCAAAGTATGTTTTCTCAGATAGTTGAGAGAAATTAGAAGGTAAAGTCAAATATGGAGGCTCAATTTGAGTCTCAAGTTGCTCCTGAACAAACTAGATTGCTATCTTCTATGGATTTGGAGAGGAGCCAACTTAAAATTGCTTTTTCTCATCCTACTGAAATATTAGTGGGGTCTACTAGTAATTTCAAGACTTTCAATTTAACTGTTGATACTCACAAGCTTCCAATGCTTGACAAGATCAATTTGCACATGAAAACTGGGCAATTGATTGTAAATTATCTACATAAAACAAATGCAGCAACTATTAAGGCAGAAAAAAAGCTAAATAAGGTAATTCAGTAATTAAAGTTGAAGAAAGCCAACTCTAGTGCTTGAATGCTCAGGTGGATGAGCTAAAGAAACTCATCATTAAAATAGGTGTCAATCCTGATGACCAACCTGTTGTTCAAAAATTATTGCAATCTACCAAGTGTGAGATTGGGGTTTTGAACAAGAAGATGAATCTACCTGTAGGTGAGCATCCCATTGCTGCAAGGATAGCTGAAGTAGAAAATGAAAAGGAGAAGCTCATATAGGATGTGTTGCAGAAAACTGAAGAAGCTTCTTTACCTAAAGAATCTTTGGACAAGTTGCAATGATAGGTGGACACTCACGTTTGTACAATAGTAATTCCAGCTAACAAAGATAATCCATCAGCACAGGTTTCACAGTTGGGGACAGAACTTAAAATGGCTGAGCATAATGTAAAGAAAGCCCAAAAAAAGTTGGAAACAGCTTGCAAACTATTGAATTTGATTGAAGAAGAAGAAAGAAGGGAGAAGGATAATGCAAACAAATACAGGGAAGACCTCCTAATAGCTGAAGATGAAATCAAAAGGCTAAAGGAGAAAATGAAGGGTAATATGTCCTTAATTCAAGCTAGAGAAATCCTATGGGATGAATTCATTGAGGTTATCAAGGGTATTTGGGAATATCTTGTTATTATATCTAAAGAGAAAACACCAATTCGAGATATGGAAGAGGTAGTTATGAAAAATAAACAAAATGATTTAGATAGATCAAAGTTTGCAAAGAGGATGATAGATTTCATTAACTCTAAATCTACTATATAACTGAAGGAACATGACATGCCAGACAGAACATCATGTGCAATAGATTTTAACAAAATGATTGTCAGAAATATCTACTAGAATACTACTAAGAAGAAGATTAATGAGATGAAGGAAGCAGTTTTCAAGTTCAATATCCTGTCTGATAAAAGAGTCAGAGTTGGACTTCCTTCTTGTTGGGATCTACAAGGAAACATGCTGCCATGGAAGACATATGAAACTTTGCTAGTTGAGGCAAAGAGAAAAGTGGATAACACTCATGAAAAGATAGCAGTATTAAAGGGAGCCACCATTGTAAACTACCTTAACAAAGATTTTAAGCTTCTCTAGATGGTGAAGACTTTGTTTATAGATAAGTCTACCTATAGTAGGATTACAGCTTGCAGAATAGCAATTGACAAGTTAGAGTGAGCACCAAAGTCAAATGTACCATTATGGAGAAAGTGCAAGGAATGGATGATAGAGCAGACCAAGGATGCATCAGTAGGACCTTATACTCAAGCCATAGATTCAAACAGCAAGCAACAATATACTTTAAATTTTGTTACTTCTTGATATATTATTTCTTGAGGAAAATGAGGTGTCTTTTGCCCTCTAATGTAATATTTTGTAATGACTTTTACTTTAGACAGTTAGAAGATAGTTAAGTAGTTTGTTAGTTTTGGTAGTTACCAACTGTCCAAATTTTGAAGAACCTAGAGACTATGCTATTGTATTCTTGATAAATTTATGATTAATGAAAGAATTAGGAGTTTTCCACACATTGTTGGGTATGATTTTGTAATTTCTCTATTATGTGTCATCATGTTTCTTCCTTTCTTTAAATATGGTAATGAAGTTGCAGGTCTTTGTTTACTGATGTGAATGAATTTAAAATTCCTTAAAAGAGCACTCCTATATTTAAAGTTCCTACCTCTATATTTCTTCTAAGTTATAGATAGTAGTTCCTGTCAAATGCAACATATTATCTTTAACTTCCCAAGGCATTCTTCACACAGAATTTATATCCAACATCACATGGAATTTTGAGATTTTCATATCAACTAAATATTAAGGGTTAGAAGTCAGGTCCCTCAAGCCCTTCACATGAGGATACATTATACAAGTAAGTGACATACATAATAAAATTTAATGCCTTAAGAACAATTTGTACGCAGCCAGGAAATTGGTTTCTTAAGAGACAACAGTCTGGATTAAATAACAGGGACCATTGCTTCAGTAAGACCATCATCATTTCAATATGCTAGTATTTTGATAGGACCCAAGTCACATGTTTGGGTCGATGGAAACGTAGGGCAAACCAACCCCTGTTCATGGTCATTACTAATGGTAAGGAATCAAGTATTTGTCCCCAAAATTTTGACCACACATTTCTTCAGACGCGTCGTGGAGTATTCTCTATCACGAACCCTTCCAACTAAGACATTTTTTGCAATGTCCATAACTTCATCCAACCGAACACCCTCTCCTAACACTAGTAGCCTTTCTTTTTCATTGATTTTGGTACTTTTGGTCTTCTTTTCACATTTCTTCTAAGGTGCACCTTTCGTTGCGACAGGATCTTGAGAGGGCAGGTTCAATGAAGTGTTGGCCCTAGCTTCTGGTAGCACTTGGTTAGGGGGATTGACCAGAGGACCTTCAAAGAAGACCGATGTTTGTACAGGGGTAGATATCTGAGGACCCTCAAGGATGTTCATTGCTTCTGTGGGGTGGATTTTTGCTGCAATAGAGTGATAGGGAGCTCTAGATGGGCTCAGATCTGAGATGATGGTTGAATGATCCAATATTCCTGCCTGATATAAAACTCCTTTACAGAGGGACGGAGATGAACAGGGTTTGCGACAAGATGCTAGGAATTGTAGTGACGAAGGTGAAGGGACCAAAATTTCAGCATGAGACTTAGAGAGTGGATCCACAGATACCCCAAAATTTTGAAACCCTAATGATGGATGATTAACAAGATAGGTATTATCATATGCCAATGAGCTACGATTTTCAAACCCCTCTTCTAAAAAAACCCTAACATTTGCTACCTGTGAGACCGGTAGCCCTCCTAATGCTGGTGGATCCTTCGTGGGTGGCTGAGGTGGCATGCCTGTCCAAATCTAGACAGACGACCTCACACAAGTTAGCAGAGTAATCCACGAGCTCTACATCCATTTCAGCATGCGAGTGTTGACCCAGATCCATCTAAATAACCTCAATACCCGACAGAAAAACTCCACTCCAACATTCGACCTATTAGCTTGCAAAATGTGCTCAAATGACGAAAATGCCTAATGTAGAAAACTACAAGATGCAGGTAAAAGGATTTTCCAAACTCAGGCAGGGGTCACGAGTTCAAATTCTTACAGATAGATAGAGCCTTAGTCTCTCGCTTTTCCATCTCTTCTCCAAGTTATAAAATATTTAGATATTGAGTTATTAAAAATTTGTTATTATATTCATCTTCAAAGACCTCCTTTCTTTTGTAGACATATTGATGGAAATTTTTCCAGACTTAAAGTAAAAAAATGTTATCCATATACCATTCGAATTTTGCAACTATCCTAAAAGGAATTGGAACATAAGTGTATATTCCCAAGGGTGTTGTGAAAAATTTCTTGTGTTTATCATATTCTACCACTAGGACCTAATTATACCCTAAAAAACCATCCAACATGGGCATCAATGCAAATCCAATTACTTATTACAACAGCAATTCCATGTTTGGAAGGCGGTAATTATCTTTCAATGATGCTTGACTAAGATCTTTGAAGTCAACATAAAGGCGAATATCTCCATTCTTATTTCTAATAATGACCAAATTGAAGATCCACTTAGAATGTCGAATTGCAAAAATGATACCAAACTTCCTTCATTTTTTCAAGCTCAAGCTTGACCAGACAGTCTAGTTTTGGATTCATCACCCTATACTTCTATCTAAAGTGTTTGGCTCCTTCCTTTAATGAAATTATATTTTGAATTATATTTTTATCATACTCCTTAAGATCATCATAATTCCAAGATAATATGTCTTGAAATTTCTTAAATAGTTAGACATACCAATGTATTTCTTTTTCAATATAAGTTGTACCATTGTTTGGAATTGGGATCTTGCAAGATACGATAGTTATTTTTTGTGTCTTGGACATTTCTAAGTGAAGGCTCCTCATTCAGTTTAGATTTTTGAAGTTAATCATCCCTTGTGAAAAATGATTTTAGGGTCACATGGCCCTTTGGAAAGGAAATATTTTTGCAATTATCCTAAATAGGTGATTGTGGAAGTTCAACCTTTTCATCGCCCCCTTATATCATGTTTATGCTGAAAGAAAACTTTCAATGTGCTACTTGCCAAAAGTATCCATTATTTGGTACTGAAGGGCAAAAAATTGTTTTGGACTTTAAAGAATTATTTTCTAAGGATAAATTTGGGTTCAAAAGAGAGGTTGAAATTGCTAAGGAATCAATGTTTCGATTCCTTTCTCTAGGTATAAATGTTATATTAAAGGAATTGAATTTTCAATGAAATTTTACACCCTCCTTGCATAAGCCTTCAATTTTTCCTTGTTGATTTTGTGTGTTTTTCAAGTATCACTAATAAAAAGTTCATAATCACCCATTACCACAAGATCAATAACTCGTATGTGATCAGCAACAATTAATCCATGAATTAGTGTTTCATATTCAACTTCATTATTTGTACATTCAAATTGGATTCTAAAAGCATAAGGAAAATTGTATGATGTAAAACTTTCAAAATAGCACCAACTTCAAATTAAAACCTAGAGGAGGCACCATTAAATATTATTTTCTAGAACCCACTAAAAGTTCAACCACTATCCTTATGCTCGAAAATTTTCACATCATCTTTACTTAAAATAACGTAGTTCCCTAATCCAAATTTAATGTAATCTTTATGTTGTAGTGTTTTCTTCTCAATGATGTACAAAAAGAACCCACTTAAGATTTTGGATGGCAAACAATCTCAACAACATAAATTGTTGCTAAACATTGTAGATATGCAGCAAGTGATAAAAACAAAACCTGCCAAAGTTTGGATCTATGCCACAATCATAGTTAAATAGCAAAAAGAAAGAGTAATAACTCCAATCATCCAAAGGAAACCAAATATGTAAAGAATAATTTTATTATAACACCTATCAATGGAACAAATAAATGTTACCATTCCCCCTCTATGGGATGGGTTCTTGGTTATCCTCAAACGTCTTAATGCATAAACCCAGCAAAAATATGGTGTGCGACAATGAAAATAATCCGAGTTACAACAGTGATTGCAACAATGAAAATAAGCAAAAGTGAATAATGAATGGAAAACCCTTATATTTATAACAAAATATTGAGTTATCCTTGAATAATGAGCGATAATAAAATATTATTGATCTCATTCTTGGAATAACCCCTTGGAACATTTTATTATATTTGGTTATGAGGGAAAAAGCATTTAAACGTTTATTTAGAAATAATAAATAAATAAATGATTTATTTATTATCTCAAGGAATTGATTAAGGAACAATAAACAAATAAGGATTCATTTAATTATTCCTAACGGATTTAGTCGAATTTAACAAAGAATAATAATTAATTAGTGATTAATTAATCATTCTTAGAGAAAAATAAGATAAATGATTATTTATTTGTTTATTTTTCATGATTGGGTCAAATTTGACAAGGAATAATAATAAAACAACGGTTTAATTAATTATTACTAGAAGAAAATCAAATAAATAGTGATTTATTTAATTATTCTTCATGGGTTTAACTATAAATTACTTAACAAAGGTGGTTTATTAGGTAATTTTTCACAGTGAAAGCAATTTTACTATGGTAAAATTGGCTTTACATGGTGTACTTCGATCCATCTAGTAAATTAGGTTAGATGATCAATTTTTTGGTGATAACACTTTAATTATTTCAATTTCTTTTTTTAGAAAAGAAATTAATTTCTTTTATTCATATCGTACCTTAGTGAAATATTGACAAAATATGTATGTTTCTCATATAGAATATACAAGATTGTACCTGTAAAAAAATAAAAATAAATAAAAAAAAATGGTACCTTAGTGAAACCTTCATTTTTATCCGGCAACATCATATAACTTCCATAATTCCTTATATATCCTCCAAGTGAAAACACTATTCTCATCTAAATACAATAACATAACCATGGTGAATATGGTTTTGATATCTGGTGTAGAGCTTATCCATGCACAAAAATATTTGATTTCCCCATAGATGGAAACTTCCATAGAATCAATGAAATCAATTCCATAAATACTTTCCCCAACCTCATAATATTTAATAAATTCTAAACTCATTGCCTCCATAGAAAATGGCATTATATTGTTCATCATAGCACTACCAAACATACAATTATGTAATATCAACTCATGTGTTTCGAGAGACAAAGAAAAGAGGAATCTCAAAGCTTTGTAAATGGAGAACTACATTGTTTTTGTGTATTCATGATAGTTGCTTCCATCCATAGGATTTTTTATTCTCCTTCTATAATACTTTGAGTATATTTTCTCTTTGTTGATGTATTTTCACCACTTCAGGTGTAACACCCCCCTCCCACATCTGCATAATTAACTAGTCAAACAGGGTAAACATGTGACGAGAAGTTACTATGATATGATTTGACTCCCTATGTGTCAGTTAAGGGAGTGGAATCGATGGAAACACACCATATTGACCTTCTACATCAGCAACAAAACTCCGAGGAGCCATCTTAACTACTCAGGTAACCAACCCCTGGGTCCCACTGAGTTTTTACACCATTAAACCCACGAGCGCTCCCTTGATATGGACAAGCATGTGTCCAGGAGGCTTTAGACATGAACCAGATGGATGTTGGTGGCCACCCACCTATTCTACTTGGACCCCCACCACTTCCTCTTTCAGTTTTTTAGTTTCCTTAATTGTAGCACAATTTACTATTCTTAGCTGTTTTTCAGGTCTTGAACTTCCGGAGCCATTTTGAGGCCCTAAACGACATTTTTCGGCAAAATTTCTTAACAATTACTCTTATTATTCAATAATAAAAGGGCCCTTGAGCCTCATTGTAACTTAGTTCAAAGGCATGTAGCCACCACATCTCTTCTCGTAGATAAGATACCAACACCCGAGCTATCCTATTTCCATTCTGTTTGTAAGCATAGTTCAGTACTTTTCTATTAATGAAATGAAGTGTTTTTATGTTGCATCTTTGTGTTTGTGATTATATATGTAAGTTGTTGTGTTCTTGTTAAGTTTGGATCAGTGGTATCATAGTGGTCTACCCTTTCTCTGTGTTTCTTTGCATGTCCCCAACGAGGTCGGGATATAAGGAGTTAGGGCTTGAACTGGTCGAACCTTTGCAATACTAGCCTCGCAAACTCGATGGCCTCCCATGGAGGATGAAAAGAAAAACAAGGGGGCAAGAGATCCTATCAAAATCTTGCTCAAAGAAGCCCTCGAGCGATAAAAGAACATGATGATGGACAACTTTTTCCAGATCCTTCAGAGACTACCCAGGGGCGATACATCTACTTCCAGCAGCTACTCTAGAAGCACCACACCCTTTAAGATACAAGTTAACTTTGGCATTCCCATATTTGAAGGTCAGATAGATGCGGATACCATAAATAAATGGTTAAATTTGCTAGAAGGATATTTTTTTGTTCATGATTTTTCCAACTAGGAAAATATCACTTTTTTACTTCTCAAAGTCGTCCCACACATCAAGGACTGGTGGGAAACCTACTGCGAGCAAAAGGATGAAAGTACAGCCTCACTATTTTCAGCTGCACCCACTTATAATTCATTATAGGATGCCATGAAGGAGCAGTATTATTGTATCGGAAGCTATGAGGATAAATACATAAAGTGGACCACGTTGCGACACAGAAGGGACCAAGATGTGCCAAAGTTTACCAATATTTTTCATACCCTTCACACAAGATTGGGTATCAAGGATTCTGAGCGGCATTTGGTACTCAAATACTGCAGCTTCCTACACATGTACATTCAAGATGAGATGGAGTTCCTAGACATCTCCTTGCTTGACACAGTGTATCGATACGCTGTCAAGATCAAGCAGAAGTTTAAACAAAAGAAGCGAGACTTTGGATCAGCGAATCCGAAGAACAAAGGAAAAAGCCAAGGCGGGGTGACCCAAGACAATCCGTTGAAGCTGCAAGAAAAGAACACCACCACAAAGTCAAAGAAGGACACAGGAAAGTGGTGTGAGTTCCATTAGAACCCCACTCACAACACAAGTGAGTGTCAGACCAAGAAATCAATGGTGGTTGAGTTGAAGGCTTCAGAATCATATGCATGTTTCGACCCTAAGTCAGAACCCAACAAGAGGAATGACAAAGGGAAGCAAATTATTGGTGTAGAGACCAGCGCCATTGTTACCACCGCCAAGATCCAGAAGAATCAGCTCGAAGATCCAGAGGAGGGGGAGCATCTTTTCCACTCACAATTGTGGGTGAAGGGTCTGCCGCTACAATCCATTGTTGATAGTGGTAGCCAAAAGAGCCTCATTTCAACACAGGTCATGAAGTGGCTGGGCCTACTAACCATACCACACCCATATTCATACAACATCGGATGGCTTCACCAAGGACGAGATCTCTGAGTTAGCCAACAATGTCACCTTCCCTACAGAATCAAGCCCTTCACAAATGAGGTATTGTGTAATGTTGCTCCTCTTGGTGTTTGTGATGTATTATTCGGACAACCATATATGTGGAAGTGACATGTTGTATATGAGTCTAGACCTCGCTCTGTTATTATTTCTTTTGGGTAATATGTTATACAGGATACCATAGGTAGCCCCACAACTGCCACCTCTTTGATCTCTGCCAAAAAATGCAGTAAGATTATCTCCCAGACTAGGAAATTTATTTTCTTTCTAGTTAGCTCTCAAAGTAAGGGAAAGATCGTAGCCACATCCATGGCCCCCAGGAAGGGTTCCTCCACGCAATAGAAGTAGGTGGATGCGTTCATGAAAGAATACAAGGACATCTTCTCCTCACCCAAAGGGGTACCGTTGCACTGTGAGGTCAAGCATTTGTTCGATCTGAATACTAAAGCATATCTACCCAACGGGATGATATATCGTCACTCCATTGTGGAAATTCCAAGTACAAGAAATGACATGATCAACATCGAGTACCACACAAGTTTCCAGTGGGTGACAAAGTATACTTGCATTTTCAGAAAGAACACCTTACAATAGCCCATCAGAAGCTCAAACCACTCCGATATGGTCCTTACACCATTACCAAGGCTGTAGGAAACAAATTTTTGGAGAATAGCATTCCCCCATTCCTTGGCTTGCACCCAGTGTTCAATGTGGACCACCTTCGACCATGCTCCCCACCATTACTGGACATGTCAGAGGTTGCAGAACAGCTCACTAGGAAGCAAGTTTAGCAGAAGTTTCCCCATCTCATGGAGGAACTCAACGCAATGGGGACCATTTCTTCATAAGTGGGGAGGAATGATCTAAGTGGATGTTGGTGGCCACCTACCTATTCCACTTGGACCCCCACCACTACCTCTTTCAGTATCTCAGTTTCCTTAATTGTAGCACAATTTACTATTTTTAGCAGTTTTTCGAGTTGTGAACTTCTGGAGTTGTTTTGAGGCCCTAAATGACGTTTTTTTAGAACAATTGATCAATCATTGCCAAGTAAATAATGGTTTTGGTTGTATTCCTTGAATAGATCTTTCCAACGAGGTATCATATGCGTCAAATGGAGATAATATGACCAAGTTAAAACCCCGAGAAGTTGGTTGCCCAACTAACCCCAATGAGGCCCATAAACTCTTGGTGTTACATCTCCTCGGGTTATGGTTTTGGTTGTTTGGGGTTTTCTCTTATTTTTCAATAATAAAAAAGCCCTTGAGCCTCATTGTAACTCAATTCAGAGGCATCTAGCCACCACATATCTTCTCAGACATAAGCTACCATCACTCAAGCTATCTTATTTCCATTCTGTTTGTAAGCATAGTTCAGTATTTTTCTATTAATGAAATGAAGTGTTTTTCTACTACAAATCTGTGTTTATGATTATATATGTAAGTTGTTTCATTCATGTTTAAGTTCGGATCAATGATATCAGAGCGGTCTGCTCTTTCTATGTTTTTCATTGCATGTCCCCAATGAGGTCGGGATATAAGGAGTTAGGGCTTGAATGAGTCGAACCTTTGCAAGACCAGCCTCGCAAATCCTGACAGCCTCCCATGGCAAATGAAAAGAAAAATAAGGGGCTAGGAGATCTTATCAGAATCTTG
Source organism: Pinus taeda (assembly GCA_000404065.3). Classification (NCBI taxonomy): domain Eukaryota; kingdom Viridiplantae; phylum Streptophyta; class Pinopsida; order Pinales; family Pinaceae; genus Pinus; species Pinus taeda. The sequence continues at coordinate 100,601 of APFE031492273.1, read as the reverse complement.
CTTGAAGAATCCCTCGAGCAATAAAGGAATGTGATGATGGACAACTTTGCACAGACCCTTCAGCGACTATCCAGGGGCGACACATCTAATTCCAGCAGCTACTCTGGAAGCGCCACCCCCTTTACGGTACAAGTTAACTTTGACATTCCCATATTTGAGGGTCAGATAGATTCGAATGCTATAGATAAATATTTAAATCCACTAGAAGGATATTTTTTTGTTCATGATTTTTCCAGTTCCGAAACGATCACTTTTGCACTTCTCAAAGCCACCCCCCATGTTAAGGACTGGTGGGAAACCTACTCCACGCAAAAGGATGAAAGTACGGCCTCACTGTTTTCAACCGCACCCACTTGGAATTCATTCCAGGATTCCAACAAGGAGCAGTACTACTCTTTCAGAAGTTATGAGGATAAATACATAAAGTGGACCTCGTTGCAGTAGGGAAGGGACCAAGACATGCTCGAGTTTACCAATATTTTTCATACCCTTCGCACAAAGTTGGGTATCAAGGATTCTGAGCGGAATTTGGTACTCAAATACCACGGCTTCCTACACAGGTACACTCAGGACAAGATGGAGTTCCTAGACATCTCCTCGCTTGGCACGGCGTACCGATATACTGTCAAGGTCAAGCAAAATTTTAAAGAAAAGAAGCAAGACTTTGGATCTAGGAATCTGAAGAACAAAGAATAAAGCCAAGGCGAGGTGACCCAAGACAACCCATCAAAGCTACAAGAAAAGAACACCACCATGAAATCAAAGAAGGACACAGGAAAGTGGTGTGAGTTCCATAAGAGCCCCACTCACAACACAAGTGAGTGTCAGACCAAGCAGTCGTTGGTGGCCAAGTTGAAGGATTCAAAATCAAATGCATGTTCTGAACCTGAGTCAAAACCCGACAAGAGGAATGAAAAAGGGAAGCAAATTATTGCTAAGGAGCCCAACACCGCTATTTCCACCGCCAAGATCCAGAAGAATGAGCCTGAAGATTCATAGGAGGGGGAGCGTCTTTTCCACTCACAAATGTGGGTGAAGGGTTGGCTGTTGCAATTCATTGTCAAGAGTGGTAGCCAAAAGAACCTCATTTCAATAGAGATCTTGAAGTAGCCAGGCCTACTGACCATACCACACCTATAGTTGTAGAGCATCAGGTGGCTTCACCAAGGACGAGATCTTCGAGTCAGTGAGCAGTGTCACCTTCCCTACAACATCAAGCCCCTCACATATGAGGTATTGTGTGATGTTGCTCCTCTCGATGTTTGTGATGTATTATTACCAAATCATGCTTGTGGAAGTGACATGTTGTATATGATTCTATACCTCACTATGTAATTATTTATTTGGGTAATAGATTATATAGGATACCATAGGTAGCCCCACCTACTGCCACCTCTTTGATCTCTGCCAAGAATTCAATAAGATCATCTCCCAGACTAGGAAAATTAGTTTCTTCCTAGTTCGCTCTCAAAGTAAGCGGAATATCGTAGCCACATCCATGGCCCCCAGGAAGGGTTCCTCCATGCAGCAAAAGTAGGTGGATGCAGTCATGAAAGAATATAGGGACATCTTCTCCTCACCCACAGGGGTACCATTGCACTGTCAGGTCAAGCATTTGTTCGATCTTACTCGTGGAGCACCTCTACCCAATGGGCCGATATATCATCACTCCATTGTGGAAAATGCCAAGTGAAAACAATGACATGATCAACATCGAGTGCCACACAAGTTTCTAGTGGGCGACAAAGTTTGGTTTCATTTTCAGAAAGAACGCCTTACAAGAGCCCATTAGAAGCTTAGACCACTCTGATATGGTCCTTACACCATTACAATTGTTGTGGGAAACAAAGCTTTGGAGCACAAAATTCTCTCATTCCTTGGCTTCCACCCAATGTTCAATATGGAGCGCCTTCGACCATTCTTCCCACCATTACTAGACACGTTGGAGATTGCAGAACAGCTCACCAAGGACCAAGTTCAACAGAAGTTTCCCCATCTCATGGAGGAACTCAATGGAATGGAGACAATTGCTTGCTAAGGGGCGAGGAATTATCCAACTGGATTTTGGTGGCAACCAGCCTATTCCACTTGGACCCCCACCACTACCTCTTTTAGTTTTTCATTTTCCTTAATTGTAGCACAATTTACTATTTTTAGCAGTTTCTCATGTCCTGAACTTCCAGAGTAGTTTTGAGGCCCGAAACGACGTTTTTTGGGAAAACTTCTAGGGAATATCCTCTGAAATCATGATTTTAGTTGCAGTCATCAGACAAATCTTTCCAACGAGGTATCATATGCATCAAATGGAGATAATATGACCAAGTTAAAACCCCGGGAAGTTGGTTGCCCAACTAACCCCAACGAGGCCCATAAACTCTTGGTGTTACATCTCCTCGGGTTAGGGTTTTGGTTGTTTGGGGTTTTCTCTTATTGTTCAATAATAAAAATGCCCTTGAGCCTCATTGTAACTCAGTTCAGAGGCATCTAGCCACCACATATTTTCTCGGACATAAGCTACCATCACCCGAGCAATCTTATTTTCATTATGTTTGTAAGCATAGTTCAGTATTTTTCTATTAATGAAATGAAGTGTTTTTCTAATGCAACTTTGTGTTTATGATTATATATGTAAGTTGTTGTGTTCATGTTTAAGTTCAGATCAGTGGTATCAAAGCGATCTACTCTTTCTTTGTTTTTCATTGCATGTCCTCAATGAGGTCGGGATATAAGGAGTTAGGGCTTGAACTAGTCGAACCTTTGCAAGACCAGCGTCGCAAATTCTGACAGCCTCCCATGGCATATGAAAACAAAAATGAGAGGGTAGGAGATCCTATCAAAATCTTGCTCGAAGAATCCCTCGACCGATAAAGGAACGTGAATATGGACAACTTTTCCTAGATCCATCAGCAGCTGCCCAAGGGCGACACATCTAATTCCAGCAGCTACTCTAGAAGTGCCACCCACTTTACGGTACAACTTTGGCATTCCCATATTTGAGTGTTAGATAGATCCGGATGCTGTAGATAAATATTTAAATCTGCTAGAAGGATATTTTTTTGTTCAATATTTTTCCAGCTAGGAAAATATTACTTTTGCACTTCTCAAAGCCGGCCCCCAAGTCAAGGATTGGTGGGAAACCTACTACGAGCAGAAGGATGAAAGTACGGCTCCATTGTTTTAAGCCACACCACTTGGAATTCATTCCGGGATGCCATCAAGGAGCAGTACTACCCTATCAAAAGCTATGAGGATAAATACATAAAGTGGACCACGTTGTGGCAGGGAAGTGACCAAGACATGCTGGAGTTTACCAATATTTTTCATACCCTTTGAACAAAGTTGGGTGTCAAGTATTTTGAGTGTCATTTGGTACTCAAATACTGTGGATGCCTACACTAGTACATTCAGATGAGATAGAGTTCCTGGACATCTCCTCGCTTGGCCCGACATACCAATACATTGTTAAGATCGAGCAAAAGTTTAAACAAAAGAAGCGATACTTTGGGTATGCGAATCCGAAGAACAAAGGACAAAGCCAAGCTGAGGTGACCCAAGAAAACCCGTCAAAGATGCAAGAAAAGAACACCACCACGAAGTCAAGGAAAGACACAGGAAAGTGGTGTGAGTTCCATAAGATCCCCACCCACAACACAAGTGAGTGTTGGACCAAGAAGTCATTGGTGGCCAAGTTGAAGGCTTCAAAATCAGATGCATGTTCCCACCCTAAGTCAGAACCTGTCAAAAGGAATGACAAAGGGAAGCAGATTACTGATTCGGAGTACAACGCCATTGTTTCCACCACCAAGATCCAGAGGAGGGGGAGTGTCTCTTCCACTCACAAATGTGGGTGAAGGGTTCGCTGCCGCAATTCATTGTCAAGAGTAGCAACCAAAATAACCTCATTTCAATAGAGATTGTGAAGTGACTAGGCCTACTGACCATACCACACTTGC
>APFE031492273.1:0-93237 GCA_000404065.3 Pinus taeda | reverse complement strand
GTTGGTGGCCCCCCGCCTATTCCACTTGGGCCCCCACCACTACCTCTTTCATTTGTTCAGTTTCCTTAATTGTAGCACAATTTACTACTTTTAGCAATTTTTCAGGGCCTGAACCTCTGGAGCCGTTTTGAGGTCCTAAACGACATTTTTTTTGAAAAATTGCTTGATGATTACGAAAGAAATATACATTTTGGTTGTATTCCTTGGATATATATTTCCAACGAGGTATCATACGCATCAAACAAAGATAATATGACCAAGTTACGACCCCAGGAAGTTGGTTGCCCAACTAACCCCAATGGGGCCCATAAACTCTTGGTGTTATATATCCTCGTGTTGGGGTTTTGGTTGTTTGGTGTTTTCTTTTATTGTTCAATAATAAAAAGGCCCTTGAGCCATTGTAACTCAGTTTAAAGACATGTAGCCACCACATCTCTTCTCGAAGATAAGCTACCATTGCCCAAGCTATCCTATTTCCATTTTGTTTGTAAGCATAGTTCAATATTTTTTTGTTAATGAAATGAAGTGTGTTTCTGTTGCATCTCTCTGTTTATATTATATCTATAATTTTTTTCATTCTTGTTTAAGTTTGGATTAGTGGTATCATAGTGGTCTGCTCTTTCTTTGTTTTTCTTTGCATGTCCCCAATGAGGTCGAGATATAAGGAGTTAGGGCTTGAACAGGTTGAACCTTTGCAAGACCGGCCTCGCAAATCCTGATGGCCTCCCATGGCGAATGAAAAGAAAGACGAGGGGGCAGGAGATCCTGTCAAAATATTTCTCGAAGAATCCCTCGAGCAACAAAGGAACACGATGATGGACAACTTTGCCCAGATCCTTCGGCGACTGCCTAAGGGTGATGCATCTACTTCCAGCGACTACTCTGGAAGCGCCACACCCTTTAAGGTACAAGTTAACTTTGACATTCCCATATTTTAGGGTAATATAGATGCAGATTCCATAGATAAATCGTTAAATTTGTTATTGTTCATTATTTTTTGAGCTAGGAAAAGATTACTTTTGCACTTCTCAAAGCCGCCCCCCACGTCAAGGACTAGTGGTAAACCTACTGCGAGCAGAAGGATGAAACTACTCCCTCACTTTTTTGAGCCCGACCCACTTGGAATTCATTCTAGGATCCCATAAAGGAGCAGTACTGCCCTATCAGAAGCTATGAGGATAAATACATAAAGTGGACCATGTTGCGGTAGGGAAGCGACTAAGACGTGTCAGAGTTTACCAATATTTTTCATACCCTTTGCACAAAGTTGGGTATCAAGGATTCTAAGTGGCATTTGGTACTCAAATAACACAGCTGCCTACACAAGTACATTTAGGATGAGATGGAGTTCATGGACATCTCCTCACTTGGCACGACGTATCGTTATGCTGTCAAGATCGAGTAGAAGTTTAAACAAAAGAAGCGAGACTTTGGATCTGTGAATCTGAAGAAAAAGGGACAAAGCCAAGGCTGGGTGACCCAAGACAACCCATCGAAGCTACAAGAAAAGAACACCACAACGAAGTCAAAGAAAGACACAGGAAAGTGGTGTGAATTCCATAAGAGCCCCACTCACAACACAAGTGAGTGTCAGACCAAGCAACCATTGGTGGCCGAGTTGAAAGCTTCAGAATAAAATGCATGTTCCGACCCTTAGTCAAAACCCAACGAGAGGAATGACAAAGGGAAGTAGATTATTGATGCGGAGCCCAGCACCATTGTTTCCACCATAAAGATCCAGAGGAGGGGGAGTGTATTTTCTACTCACAAATGTGGGTGAAGAGTTCACCGCTGCAATTCATTATCGACAATGGCAGCCAAAAGAACCTCATTTCAGCAGAGGTCGTGAAGCAGCTGAGCCTACTGACCATACCACACTGCAGCCCTACAGCATCGGGTGGCTTTACCAAGGATGAGATCTCTGAGTCAGCAAGTAGTGTCACCTTCCCTACAACATCAAGCCCTTCAAATATGAGGTATTGTTAGATGTCGCTCCTCTCAATGTTTGTGATGTATTATTAGGACAACCGCACTTTTGGAAGCGATATGTTGTTTATGAGTCTAGACCTCACTCAATGATTATTTCTTTGGGTAGTATGCTATATAGGATACCAGAGGTAGTCCCGCCTATCGCCACCTCTTTGATCTCTACCAAGAAATGCAGTAAGATCATCTCCCAGACTAGGAAATTTATTTTCTTTCTTGTTCATTCTCAAAGTAAGAGGAATATTGTAGCCACATCCATGGCCCCTAGGAAGGGTTCCTCCACGTAGCAGAAGCGGGTGGATAAGGTCATGAAAGTATACAAGGACATCTTCTCCTCACCTATAGGGGTATCGTTGCATTGTCAGGTCAAGCATTCATTCAATTTGACTCCTAGAGCACCTATGCCCAACGGTCCAATATATCTCTGCTCCATTGTGGAAAATTCCAAGTACAAGCAACAACATGATCAACATCGGGTGCCACACAAGTTTTTGGTGGGAGACAAATTCTGGTTGCATTTTCAGAAAGAACGCCTTACAAGAGCCCATCAGAAGCTCATAACACTCCGATATGGTCCTTACATCATTACCAAGGTTGTGGGAAATAAAGCTTTGGAGCACAGAATTCCCCCATTCCTTGGCTTGCACCCAGTGTTCAATGTGGACTGCCTTCGACCATGCTTTCCACCATTACTAGACACGTCAGAGATTGCAGAACAGCTAACCAGTGACCAAGGTCAACAGAACTTTCCCCATCTCATGGAGAAATTTAACGCAATGGGGACCATTGCTTCTTAAGTAGGGAGGAATGATCTAGGTGGATGTTGGTGGCCACCCACCTATTCCACTTGAACCTCCACCACTGCCTCTTTCAGTTTTTCAGTTCCCTTAATTCTAGCACAATTTACTATTTTAAGCAGATTTTCAGGTCTTAAACTTCCGGAGCCATTTTGAGGCCCTAAACGATGTTTTTTGGGAAAAATTTCCCAACAACTTCCAAGGAAATGATGATTTCAGATGTAGTCCTTGGAGAGATGTTTCCAACGAGGTATCATACATGTCAAATGGAGATAATATGACCAAGTTACAACCCTGGGAAGTTGGCTGCCCAACTAACCCCAACAAGGCCTATAAACTCTTGGTGTTACATCTCCTCGTGTTAGGGTTTTGGTTGTTTGGGGCTTTCTCTTATTGTTCAATAATAAAAATTCCTTTGAGCCTCATTGTAACTCAGTTCAGAGGAATGTAGCCACCACATCTCTTTTCGAAGATAAGCTAAAATTGCCCAAGCTACCTTATTTTCATTCTGTTTGTAAGCATAGTTCAGTATTTTACTATTAATGAAATGAAGTGTTCTTCTCCTGCATGTTTGTGTTTATGATTATATATGTAAGTTGTTGCATTCGTGTTTAAGTTAGGATCAGTGGTATCAGAGTAGTCTTCTCTTTCTCTATTTTTCTTTGCATGTCCCCAATGAGGTCTAGATATAAGGAGTTAAGGCTTGAACTAGTCGAACGCTTGCAAGACCGGCCTCACAAATCCTGATGACCTCCCATGGCAGATGAAAAGAAAGACAAGGGGGCTCGAGATCCTATCAAAATCTTGCTTGAAGAATCCCTTGAGTGACAAAGGAACGCGATGATGGATAACTCTGAACAGATCCCTCAGCGACCACCTAGGGGCAGCGCATCTAATTCCAACAGCTACTGTGGAAGCGCCACACCCTTTAAGGTACAAGTTAACTTTGACATTCCCATATTTGAGGGTCAGATAGATGTGAATGTCATAGATAAATGGTTAAATCTACTAGAAGGATATTTTTATGTTCATGATTTTTCCAGCCAGGAAAAGATCGCTTTTGCACTTCTCAGAGCCGCCCCCCACGCCAAGGAATGGTGGGAAACCTACTACAAGTAGAAGGATGAGAGTACAACCTCACTGTTTTCATCCGCACCCACTTGGAATTCATTCTGGGATGACATCAAGGAGCAGTACTACCCTATCGGAAGCTATGAGGATAAATAAATAAAGTGGACCATGTTGCGGCAAGGAAGGAACCAAGACGTGCCAAATTTTACCAATATTTTTTCATACCCTTCGCATAAAGTTGGGTATCAAGGATTCTGAGCGGAATTTGGTACTCAAATATCGCAGCTTCCTACACAGGTACATTCAAGACGAGATGGAGTTGTTGGACATCTCCTATCGCTTGGCACGTCATACCGATACGTTGTCAAGATCGGGTAGAATTTTAAACAAAAGAAGCGAGACTTTGGATCTGTGAATCTGAAGAACAAAGAAAAAAGCCAAGGTTGGGTGACCCAAGACAACCAGTCGAAGCTACAAGAAAATAACACCACCACTCACAAAACAAGTGAGTGTTGGACCAAGCAGTCATTGGTGGCCGAGTTGAAGGCTTCAAAATCAAATGCATGTTTCGACCCTGAGTCAGAACCCGACAAGAGGAAAGACAAAGGGAAGTAGATTATTGATGCGGAGCCCATTGCCATTGTTTCCACCACCAAGATCTGAAGGAGGTGGAGTGTATTTTCCACTCACAAATGTGGTTGAAGGGTTTGCCACTGCAATTCATTGTCAATGGTGGAAACCAAATACCCTCATTTCAGTAGAGGTCATGAAGCAGTTGGGCCTACTAACCATACCACACCTACAGTCGTATAGCATCAGGTGGCTTCACCAAGGACAAGATCTCCGAGTCAACTAGCAGTGTTGCCTTCCCTACAGCATCAAGCCCTTCACATATGAGGTATTGTGTGATGTTGCTCCTCTCGACATTTGTGATGTATTATTAGGAAAACCATACTTGTGGAAGCAAAATGTTGTATATGAGTCTAGACCTCACTCTATGATTATTTCTTTGGGTAATATGTTATACAGGATACTAGAGGTAGCCCTGCGTACCACCACCTCTTTTATCTCTGCTAAGAAATGCAGTAAGATCATCTCCGAGACTAGGAAATTTGTTTTTTTTCTGGTTCACTCTCAAAGTAAGGTGAAGATCGTAGCCACATCCATGGCCCTCAAGAAGAGTTCCTCCACGCAACATAAGTAGGTGGATAAGGTCATGAAGGAATACAAGGACATCTTCTCCTCACCCATATCGGTATCATTGCATTAACAGGTCAAGCATTCATTCGATCTGAATCCCAGAGGACCTCTACCCAATGTGCCGATATATCGCCACTCCATTGTGGAAAATGCCAAGTACAAGCAACAACATGATCAACATCAGGTGCCACACAAGTTTCTGGTGGGCAATAAAGTCTAGTTCCATTTTCAAAAAGAAAGCCTTACAAGAGCCCATTAGAAGCTCAAACCACTCTGATGTGGTCCTTACACCATTACCAAGGTTGTGGGAAACAAATATTTGTAGCACATCATTCCCCCATTCCTTGGCTTGCACCCAATGTTCAATGTGGAACACCTTCAACCATGCTTCCCACCATTACTAGACACGTCAGAGATTGCAAAACAGTGCACGAGGGACCAAGTTTAGTAGAAGTTTCCCCATCTCATGGAGGAACTCAACGCAATGGGGACCATTGCTTCCTAAGGGGGGAGGAATGGTCTAGGTGGATGTTGGTGGCCACTCTCCTATTCCACTTGGACCCCCACCACTACCTCTTTCATTTTTTCAGTTTCCTTAATTGTAGCACAATTTACTATTTTTAGCAGTTTTTTGGGTCTTGAACTTCCGGATCTGTTTTAAGGCCCTAAACAACATTTTTTTTTGAAAAATTGCTAAGTGATTGCTAAAGAAATCACATTTTTGTATGTATTTATTAGAGAAGTATTTCCAACGAGGTATCATAAGCGTCAAACTGAGATAATATGACCAAGTTACGACCCTGAGAAGTTGGATGCCCAACTAATCCCAATGGGGCCCATAAACTCTTGGTGTTACATCTCCTCGAGTTAGGGTTTTGGTTGTTTGGGATTTTTTCTTATTTTTCAATAATAAAAAGGCCCTTGAGCCTTATTGTAACTCATTTCATAGGCATGTAGCTGCCACATCTCTTCTCAAAGATAAGCTACCATCACCTGAGCTATCTTATTTCCATTATGTTTGTAAGCATAGTTCAGTATTTTTCTATTAATGAAATGAGTTGTTTTTATGATGCATCTCTGTGTTTAAGATTATATCTATAATTTGGTGTGTTCCTGTTTAATTTCGGATCAAGATGCTCCCATAACCTTAGTATGCATGCTTCTAGGGGCTTTTCTCCTCAGTCCTATGCCTGCAAATCCGGGATTTGTGCCATTTTTTCAGGCCCAAAGCCCAGATAACTACCTAGAACTCAATGACACTTTCAGAACTGAAAGATAACAAAATAATAACAGAACAAATGCAATTACTTGAACAAGGACTTGACTAGACCCCTACTAGCCATGATAGGCATTTCGTCAAAAATGTCACAAATATGTCATATATAGGTTTAAACAACATATCTGAGCATAGGGGTCTCATACTCATCTAAGAATCATAAAGAAGAATTTATTCCTCAACACATTAGCTACATTTTCATATATTAGGCCATAGAGACATTGTTCATCCATTTACAAGTGAAAACATGATGACATTCATACATAGCCATTGTCATAATACATGTCCATAACCAACATAATAACAACAAAAATACCAAGGAAGCAGCATCCATCTAATCCACATATAAACCAGTATAATACTTGTGAATTAACAAGGAGAATAACATGATATTCATAATCCAAAGGCCAACCAGGTTCGGGACTTCCATGAACTACCCGACCGTAGACATGGTTGAGCCAAATCTCTCTACAACCAGTCACTCGTGTGCCATATTCCAAGCATGAATGTGAGATCTCATAAAACACATCAATCAAAACCATCCAGGCTTCTAGAGGCCAAACCACCTCAACCGATCAAACAGTGATTCCACCTCATGATCAAACATCACAAAACCATCACCACATTGGTCTCTACCCAAGACTTCCAGGGCTCTAGAGCATTTGTTCCAACCAATGCTTCTAGGACTAGTAACTCAACCTACAACTATCGTCGAGCTTCCAGAGCATTTGTCCAACCAGGGCTTCCAAGACTAGTAACTCAACCCACCAAGGGCTTCCAGATTATTTGTCCAACCAAGGCTTCCAGGACTACTAACTCAACCTAAGTTGTTACAGGGCTTCCAGAGCATTTGTCCAACCAGGGCTTCCAGGAACTAGTAACTCAACCCAAGCTAAAGGAAACATGAGGAACAACCAGAAAACAAAGAGATGAACCCACAACACCATGGTTATCTAAGAAATGGCAAGGCTAGGCAAATCCATTGTCAATCTAGACAACCATCCATGTCAATGACAAATCATGACCAATAAACCACTTGCATATGCCATGCATGTCAAAACTAGTGAGGAAAACATATATGCAACTCGGTACCTGCAAGAAAACTTCTTGTAGCTACTGATCCTGATTTCCTCTTCTGATTTCTTACTCTTCGTTTTCCTTTTTTCTCCAGAACTCCAAGTATGCCAAACTCCTCCAAAAGTGCTCCAAGAAAACTCCAAGTGTCCAAGAGTATGTGAGAGAGATAATAGAGAGCTCCAAAACTGAACTAACAAAAGTCTATGAAATGATCCTCATAAGCCTTTTTATTAATGAGGCCTCTATTTTCTTGATTTTCCATTATTTTCCTTCATTTTCCTCCTCACATGAAACATGTGACCTTTCACCTCCCTTTTCTCCTAATTTCCATTATTTTCATAAATAAATGTGTCAAAATGCCATTTTGCCTTTCCAAAGCCTTTGTGATTGCCTTTGCCAATTTCCTTGGCCATTAATCAACCACAAGTGATCTCCATCACTATTCTTTTGCCCAACATTCAGCTTGGAATAAGTGTCCCATCAATCATGGTTATTATTTTTCCTTTATTAACTTTTATTACATGGAATTTTCACCAAGGTTGTTACATATGGAATGGAAGAGTAACCTACAATTTACTAAACTCATCAACAATATTATATGTCACGCAAAAAGGATATTCCATTTGATTTACAAATATGGAAGAAAATTTAGGACTATTTTGATATGTTTTAGCTCTATCAAGCTAATTGGGAATTTCAGTCTTTAGATGTGCTCTAGTTTTGGACCACATTCTCTTGGTCATGTTGATTTAAATTTTAACATCCTCCTTCTTCCACAAAATCTCCTACAACATATGATAATATATTATTGTTAATTTCCATACACTTTAAAGCCTGAGACAATATATCTTCAAAATCTTTGAAATTATGTCAATTCTTCAATTTGATGGAATTGATTATCATCTTCATCAATTCCTTATGTTACAATAGCATTTGGGTCAATAACATGAGACGCTCTAGGTCTAGGTTCATCAACTATTTGATTTCTGTATGCTCTATTTCTAAAATGAGATGATGCTCCAATGTTCTAAGGTTGTTGTCTTGACCTCAAATCATCATTCATTTTTAGAATTATCTAATTTTTCATTTTTTGAATGGTCCTATTCAATTGGTAAATTTAAGAATCGTGTCATGTTCATGGAATTTCTTCAGTAGTAGAAATATTTCTCACATTACGAGGTTATCCTTGAAAAAATCCCCTTTCTAATATGTCTCAATCTTCTATGGCCCTTGATGGGGAATAAGGACTATGATTTGTCATATAAAGGGAGGAAATTTGTCTTTGCACTCATCCCAAAATGATGCATGCATCAACATTACTTTCTAGCATGTCTTCGTTATTTTCATATGTTTTTCTAATTGCTTCTTACAAAGTGGTAGTTATGCTGACTTGATTGAGTATTTAACATTTGTTGGCAAAGCATTTTATAACAAACAAATATTATAAAGCCATTAAGAACTTTTTCTTCAAGGATTTGTTAATGTTTTTAAGAAGCCGAGATTAAAATCTCTAATTTCTTATTATTTTTTAAATGAATATGAGTAAATCATGTGAGCAATGTGATATGTGATAGTTTGGGCATATCTATCCATAAACACTTCTATAATATAATTAAAAGAATAGATTTAGAACGTAAGAAGTGAAAGATATCAATCATAGGCAGGCCCAATTAATGTTCATAGAAAAATCTAACCATAAATCATCATGCTCTATTAAATGCATATCACATATTATTAGAAATTTTTCAAGAGGCCTCTATGGACTTACGGTTCCATTTCCATTAAATATAGGCAATACTTCTTATGGGAGATTTTGCAATCAGTGTTTCTCTCCTTTTCATGTCATCGTTTCTACTTTCTTCATTATGTCTCTCATTTTACCTTTCCTCATAATGACCCATTATTGACTCACAAGGGGTCTAAAGTGGAGATGGAGTTGGTGATGAGATGAGAGGTGAATTAGATAGATCTTATATTGTGGAACTATTAGCTTCTTGTATGCACTCAAAAATATTTCTTCTAATTCTTTTTACAAGACCCTTAAAATATTTGAGATGGCCCTCTTACTAGAATTGCCTTTCTCGATCTCCTTTGGCTGGATGTCCTTATTGAGCCAAAATTTTGCAATATCATTCGAGTTATTCTTAACTTCGTGCTATTTGTAGGACCCAAATTATAGATTTGATTTAAAATGGTTCCTTAATCCTCTAACTCAATGGGAATACAACATCATAACGACCCCCAACAACCTCATATTTCTTCCCATCAATGAAAAATTTTGCCCGACCATCCTTTTTATATGGAATCACAGTCTTAGTGTATTACCAAATCCTTTTGATATTTAATGAGGTATTCATATCTAGTGCCCAAATAGCATAAATAATCTCATTCAAAATAGCATGATAAATCTTGGAATCCATATTCTAATGTCTTACAAATATACTCTCAACTATATTATAATCAACAAATCAACAACCTAGAGTCAATCACTAAAATCAAACTTAAGAAAGGTTTATGGAAAACATGTCTAGGTCAAAACCATTAGCTTTGATACCATGTTGGGGTGAGTTGTAACCCAGAGAATAACATAATCTATGAGAATTCGAAAACATAATGGAAAATATATTCCAAGATAGCGTGTGGTGTCTAATGACACCAGTATAGCATTTAGGCACAAAGAATTATGACCAGAACATCACAATGCATGATAAACTTCAATTAATTCATTGCAATTTAAAATAATTAATCAACCCATAAGGTCTTTTATTTATATTCTTCAAGTCTAACCAACTTCCTTTGATTAAGGATGAACTAGTCCACAAGTAATGGTCCATGGTCGTAACTAATTCTAACAAACTCACAACATCTTGTCAACTAGTTGATTTTACTAGTCGACCTAACCATCTAGTAGAAAACATCATTGACCATTCAATAGGCTATCGATTCAAATATACCATGATTTGACCCATTAATTGTCAATTTGATTGCTTCACAAGTTAACCCATCGATCGTCCAACCAACTATCTAATTAATTACTCTATTAGTTGACTTGACATATTGTCCCCAATAGAGGTATGATGAACTAAAATAACCTAAGGTTTTTACACATGTTCTAACAGCCCACCCCCTATAAACATAAATTTCTAAAAATTCAAGAGGTGAAAATACAGAAACATGACACCCCCCATAATTGCAACTTCCTAAAGCCCAAGAAGATATTGTAGCTTAAGAAATTAAGCTTCTAAAAATGGTTCGGTGAAGATAATATGGTACATATGGTATCATTATATTATTATCCATTATATCAATGCTTTCATAGTGGAAAAAGAGGAGGAATCAGCTCACAGGACCATTTTTACTAATGAGACCCAGTTTGGCAAATTGGAGTCTGAAACCTTCTAGGTGTAGTTTGAGGCATCAAAGAACATTTTTTTGAGGTAAAAATTTGATACTTAAGTGAAATACAGTTACCTGCTATTCTACACACATAGACCCTTCCAACAGTGCAAGAATTGCCTCAGTCAAACTCTGTGTACGCAAAATTTATTCCACCTGGAATTTGACCTTCTTTTTTTTACCACCATAATTCAAGAGGATGTCATGTCAGCCCCCATTATTCATGGAAAATTGGATATCCAAGTGATCATGATGAATAAGACTTTAAATGATCCAATATTGTAACTCTAGTTAAGTGTTGGAGTCAAACCTAACCACTAGTAGGCTATCAAGTTGTGTTATAATCAGGCCATTAGGAGGAAAAAGTGATCCATTCTATTTGAGTGTGTTTGTTCCATAGATGAGAATATTAGCTGAGAGTGGACAAGGGGAGGGAAAAAATAGAGAGGTTTTGTGCACTATAGTAGCCCATGGGCCACATGCCTCACTTCTTTATACTTGCTTCCATTTTCCATTTTGAGAAAGAGAGCAAAGCAACCTCACCTTCTAGCTAGGTTTTCTCCTGAAAGGGTTTCCTAGGTTATATATTTTGTTATTTTTGGTTTGTGAGTTTTATTTTATTTTTCTCTATTTCCTACATAATTATAATTTTCATGCATAAGCATAACATAGTAATCTATAGATCTGGAAATCTTAGGAGAAATAAACCTTCATATTGTATATTTCGGATTTTCTAATATATTTTATCAAATCTATTGTGACAAGTTATCCAATGGAATATCCACGATAGTTTATGGATCATATTATTGATTTTGATCATTGGTTCAATAATTGAAAAGTATAAAAACTTTTCTTGAACTAGTTATCTTAAGTAGTGAGCATGAAGTTTGGCAGGCTTCATTTTATTGTTTGCAACCTAAATTGTACTCTAATTCTCATAATAAATAGTATTTTATTTCCAACTAAGGAACTCAATCTCTCTAAAGAGTTGTTAAATTCTAACCACCATCGTGCCTACACTAGCCACACCATGATACTCAGCTTCGATGATCGACAAAGAGACTACCTCTTGTTTCTTGCATGACCAGACTAGTGGTCCAAAAACTGAAGTGAAACACATAGCCAGAAGTGGACTTGTGATCATCACTTTAACCTACACAGTCAAAATCAATTAAGTTAACTAGCTAGTATAAGCTTCAACAATACTTGATCCCAAGGTGCAAGGTACATTTAAGTTAACAAGCAAATTTCCTTGTGGCTTACAATGATTTCATGTGGATCTTGTATGAACCAAGAAACCATACTAACAATAAAGGAAATGTCAAGTTGACTATGAGTTAAATAAATAATATTACCTACCAATATTTGATAAATAACGGCATTTATTTTTTAGGACTAATATTCTATAGTTAACTTAATACCTGACTGAATTAGGGTGCCACATGACTTCCAAATGTTCATTTTAAAATGTCTTAATAGATATAATACCATTAAGTAGAGGTAAAATTTGAAGACCAAGAAAGTAATGTAAAAGACCAATGCCTATAACTTCAAAGGTGTGAGCAAGTTGTTTCTTTAGTACAATGATTAGATTAGGATTATTATCGGTTATGACTAAATCATCAACATATATAGCAACAATGTATTACCAATTATATACTTTCTCATTCTTGACATTAACTTTTTCAATTTGTGTTTTTTGGCCTTTGTATAAGGTGTGATGTAATGTCACAAACGCTTCTTCAAAAATAGTTATTCCTTCATGGGCCAAATACTCTATAATGACATTAGCCATTCGTATTTATGCCTAAGCAAGCACTTCATTGATATTATCAATTTCATTTTCTACCACATTATCCTTTAGGTTCTCAAAGTTTAGAGCACTTTTTTGCTACTACTTTTTTTTTTCTTTTCTAAGGTGCAAGAGTATGTGGTTTATCTTGCTAATAACGAGGAGGATCCCAACCATCTCCATCTCCCATGAATTATTCATTACTCTCTCTTGTTTTTGTAATAGGTTGATGACTCATGTGGGTAGAAGAGGAACTCTTATGGGGAATATGGGTTGAACTAGCATTATTTTTGTTTGGGAATTTTCCCCTTTATTTGTATTTAGATTGACCATCATCCTTTTGTGGATTAGTCTTCTTTTGATAAGTGTTCGAATTGGCTTGTGTATTAACATCACCATTGTAAACTTGCTTATTTTCCATCGGAAAATCCTTGTTAGTGGTAGGATCATTATACTCAACTCCTTTTTTAATTTCTTGTTCCCTTATGAAATAAATACTATAACCAAATTAAGATAGTTGGGTTATGAAAGTTCCTTGTGGATCAAATCCCTTGTATGCTTCAACCCCTTTCAACTAAAAAAGATTCAAAATTTTGGCTATATCAACCAAATGAGAGAAGTTTTATTTGAAATTTCATCAACTTTAGAAGGTAAAGAAATGAATTTGAACTTTCTATTCTTATAAAATAAAGAAGCCCAAAATTTATATTATCTACAAAATTCCACAACGAAAAATATATCATAGAGAGAATGGGGGAGTAGAAGAGGTTTTCCTTCAATACCGAAAAGTTTAATATGAGTGAATTATTCTTCATAGGCATGGATTCCCTTTCCGTTCATAAAATCTAATGTTACCTCTATGTTCCTTTAGGTATTTTCGCCAATGAGCATATATCTGAATTCCTTGACAAACAAATCTTAAACGTCACAAATATGAAATGAATCCTTGTGTCTCCATATTTTGGGGTACTAGAATTGTATTTATCCTTCATCAACATTAATATTGCCCCTTGGGGACAGACATTTAAATGTATTGCAATATACTAGGGTAAAGACTAGATATGAGGTCATGAAGAACTTTATTTCATGAAATTATAAAGTTGATAAGATATTTCATTGGTGATAATCTACATCCAATCAAAGATCACTTTCATCTTAAGGGAGAATTGCATGACATGAAAAACATACCTAGGGATATAAGTAGTTAAGTCCTTACTAACCTAGCCTTGAGAACATCTAGGTGAAATCTTAATATGATTGTAATAACATACATATGTCAAATTTAAAGAGATTGAATGGCATGACAGAGGGTTGAAGCAGATAAAAAAAAAAAAAAAAAAATCACTCCACCACCTTGATAATAAAGGAAAGAGTCAGCATTGGAATGTTTAAGGACTTTATCTGAGGTTGGCAATCATAAATATTTCTAAATATTCTTGGAGTTAAAAGAATACTAGGAGTTCTTCCTTCTACATGTACTCAAATCTTCTTATGTTTAGAATCAAATATGCTTACACACTAGGAAACAAGATATCTGACATTGACTACTTCTAACATGTAACCAACTTTGGTTGTACCAATCATCCAAAAATTGTTAGAAAGCTTCCTCTATAGAGAGAAATCAAATACCACTTCTAAGTTGTCGACTCATGGAAGTCTTTGTTTTCCCAAGCTAAAGAATTAATGATATCTCCCTAAAATGGTTATTTCTTAAAGCTATTCACCATATTTAAAATCCAAAATACTTTGGTATATGTATGGGGTTTATTTATGTAAATTGTTCCTTTCATCTGGGAGGCAGTTGAAACCATTAATAATCCTAAACGAAACATCCTTTTGATGGATACATTTGCTCCAAAATGTATGTGAACTATTAGTAGTAATTATTATTTGTGTGGAAAGATTTGAGGGAAAGTGCAACAGTTAAGCCTCATTTACTTCGAACAATTGTCCTTATCTCATGAAATGTAACATCATAAATACAACATAAATCACCTTGAGAATAGAAACCATAAATATCGCAAAGTGGGTAATTGATACATTAAGTGTGGGATGTGGGAGATGTGAAGCATGTAGAATGTGGGATGCAGACGCTATGCAAGGTGCATTGATGGGGTCAATGTGAAGAAAAGGTTAACATGACTTCTCTACATGGTAAGGGAAATAAAAAGTAACTAGGTGTACTACTAGCACTGAATGACATAAGAGTAAGGTTTATGAGGTCCTTTATTTGGAATATATGACTTGAACTCCATGCAAGATGTGGAACGTGAAGTAAATAAAATGGTTCTTCACATATCATGAAATGAGAATCAAGAAAGTAATCACTGAGTGTCAAGTAGTTGTATTCTTGTTTGATAAAGTATGTATAGTATGGTATAAATACATTGGTTCTCTGCATATCACAAAAAGAGACTTAAGAAAATAATTAAGCGTTGAGTAACCATATGCTTGTTTGATAAATGATGCATAAGAGGGATATGATATATATGTGGAATGCAAAGGATAGTAAAGTAAGGATAGAAGAAGACTTCCTTCCAAAATATATATTTTATAAAATTTTAAGTCTAAAAACTATGTTTTATCTAGGCCTAAGGAATATAGTTTATAGATTCTCAAGAAAGAATGTAAACTTTTTAATATTCCTAATCTTGTAGGTTTAAAGCTATCTGCAGAATAATCTGCCCATACAAGTGTATAGTAAGAATTGTATCAAGTTCCTTTGTGAATGTTGTTAGAATTTTGATATATGTCATGGTTTGTATTAAATAAGGTATTGCCTGTGCAAAAAATACAACACATATCCAACAATAATGTAAATTATAGAATGCCCATAAGGTTAATTTGTATGGAAATGAAATTTGTAAGATTGTGTTATATGAAAATGCGATGCTTCATGAATAAATCCACATCATGAAACATTTTAGAACCATAAATTAGACTAAGATCATGTTGTTGAGGCTTACAAACAATAAGGTTCTAAATTTAGATATCACAAACCTATAATATATGAAATAATGTAGAATAAAGTATGTGAAACTAATAATGGGTTATGGGGATTGAGATTACGGCTCTTGGTGTTGTGGACATAGTTTGTTTGTCGAGCACATACATGGTTAAGTCACAACTAATGAAATTAGAAAAAGAATGAATACAACTTGTGAGAATGTAGAGAATAATAGAACTATAAGAATTGAATAAGTTATAACCAGATTTAAAATAAAATATTTGGGAATTCATATTGTTGACAAAATAAAACCATGTGGATTTTTTCATTTTATCTCTGATAAAATGACTTTACATAGATTATTATAATTAAGGGAGGTCAAACATGGAATGAATATTGGAGTATAATATATAGAATATGAAGAAAGAAATTTAGAGAAGCAGTGATCTGTAAACTACCGTGGATATTCTGTTGGATAGTTCATCGTAATAGATATGATAAATTTATATTGAAAATCCAAAATCTATACTATGAGAGTTATTTTCCTTATATTTTAGGTTTACTAAGTTATTTTTTAATGTATGTAATATATGAAACACATAAAATAATAACACATGATATGACCTTGGAAACCCTTTCGGGAGAAAACCTAGCCAAAAGGTGAGGTTGCTCTGCTCTCCCTTTCATTGAATGAAAATGGATGCAAGTAAAAATAAGTGAGGTTTGTGGTGTATGGGTTGATACAACGCACAAACCCTCTATATTTTCTCTCTCTTGCTATCCACTCTTGGCTACTCTCCCATCTATGGAAGGAAATGCCTCAAATAGAATGGAACCCATTTTCCTCCGAGTAGCCTGATTATAACATTGTTTGATAACCTACTAATGGTTAAGTTTTACTCCTTTAACTCTGAAATAGAGTTTTTATATCAAATCTTCTAGATCATTATTCATCATGATCATGTGACTAGCCTTTTTTCCATGAATAATTGGGTTGGTGTGGAATCCTCTCAAATCATGGTGGTCAAAACAAGAGGTCAACTTTCAAGTGGCATAACTTTTGCATACATACTTTGATTGGGGTGATTCTTATTCCATTAGAAATGTATCTATGTAGAGAATAACACTTGATATGTTACACTTAAGAGATTAAAAGGTATCTATGTAGAGAATAACACTTGGGATGTTGCACTTAAGTGAGAAAAAAAAATATCATATATATATATATATATATATACCCTAAAATAACGTCACTTGATACCTCAAACTACTTCAAGAGGTTTCAAACCCCAATTTGCCAAACTAGGACCCACCAGTGAAAATTGTCCTATGAGTTGATTCCTTCACCTTTTTCACTCTAAAAGCATCAAGATGGATGAAAAATAACATAATGACCCAATCTTAATCAAGTAGGGAGTGGAAAGGGTATCAAAGTTCAAATAAGTCAAAGTGTTAAGTTCTATAAATTCTATTGTGTTATATTAATAACTTAATATAATTACTTTGTGTAGGAATTCTCCAGAATTATTGTATTCTAGTTTGTATTTAACCCCTTAGCGGTTTATTCCTCCATGGCCATATCACTTCTACACTTTCATTGTGTGTTTTCCTTCCATTATGCCTCATATTAGTAGAAGATAAGGTCACCAAAGTTGCCATGGGTATCAGGATCATTCTCATACAAAAACATAGCAAAATGCAGAGAATTTGATATCTATCTACTGGGAGGATACTCCAATTACAATAGTGAATGAAATTAATATTGCAGAAACAAAAGCAGATGTGAAGAGGCACTTTCTCTAGGATAAGGAGACTGGGGAAAATGTGGGACATTGGGTCCCTAACATTAGTACTAGTCATGTCCATTACAGCATATATCTACAAACAAGTAATATTTAATGGTAAGTAAAGGTAATTATAAGAAAGGTGTTAGTGGAGATAAGAGAAGCATATTAAGAGATTCTTCTCTACATTGATGGCCTTCAATTACAAATCAATAAACTAGACATCAGGGTGTCTCTGTTAGCTAAAAAAAATGTAGATCTAGATTTCCTAGCCTTTAAGGAAGAAGATGAGAGCCCAAGTACAATTCAAATGGACTCTTCCTTATGTTAACATGGTTAGATTAATGTTTTTTTTTGTTTTATTATTATTAAGAAATAGATATGCTACTCATTCTAGGTATAGATATAGTCTATACAGTAGCTCTCCTAACAATAAAATAATTATGAACTTGTACTACTATGTTATTTTTTATAATTTCATAATTTGGATAAAGGCTATGTACATGTGCTATTGGTTTGGTTTCCACAGTGGCACACTAGTTCATAGGAAAATGTGTCCTTTTAATTAATTAATATAATATGGAGGCGTGGCTTACCAAAAAAAAGGTTTGAAAATGTAAATTCATGTCTTACAACCTATCTTAATAAGAATTTGATATCATCATCTACTAAACCATTAATTTCCTTCACACATTATTATATATTTGATAATATGTTTATGCAATGACATATTTTGGTATAACAAATTATAGCTAAAACATTATTCATTTTTTAGTTTGTTAATATGTATTTTCTCTAAAACCTATATAAACTCATCCAAACCCATATATTCCTTGCTCCACTACAACTATGGATCCTTTTTTATTCATTAAATAGAGTTGAAGCCTTTTTTATAAGTAATATATACTAGGGTAAACTTCTATGGTACTTCCCCTCATTTCAAGGATGGTACTTAAGGTGAACCCTAAGTTATTTAGGGAACAAGACCAAGTAAATAACTCATGTGTTGGCATTATGATACAGGTGTTGTCCTTGATGGAAACTCACATAGATCATAGTTCACAATGCAACAGGTTAACAGCAAAGGATTATAGATCAGACTCCAGAGATTGAAGAAAGAGAGTGGTTTAAGAAGTATGAGTTGGTTCACTTTGTCAAAGTAGTGTATACACACAGGTTAACATAACAAAAGAAGCGTATATGTATGCACGCACTTTCACAAAAGGAAAAGCGTGTATGGGATGGAAAATCAAGGTTTTGGTCTGAGGTATTGGTCTGAGGTATGTGGCATGAGGTATTGGTCTGAGGTATTTGGTACGAAGTATTTGGTCTGAGGTATTGGTCCTAAGTGGTTTTGGTCTAAGGTATTGAGAAAGGCCTAAAACTATATAAGGAGGAGAGGATCAAAGGGATAAGTGTGCAAGCAATGAATATCTTATGAAGAGTTAGATCAAAAGAAAATATGCATGTTATGGGTTTCTCGTGCTTTGCTTGATCTGAACTAAGGATTAGCCTTAGTGGTTGATGAGGGATGAGATCTAATGATGGATCAGGATCATAGACCTGAAATGAATTATCATTATGTGGTCTGATCATGGATTGTCTAGATCTAAATACTAATGCATGATTTACATTGTAAATGTTCTGATCTGGGTGTGACTGAAGTCTAGAATAATTGTGATGTTTTAAGTTAGTATTTGCATATTTAAACATTGGTTCGCTTTGGTAAAAGTGTGTATACATGTTGGTTTGGCACTTCAAAGTAGCGTATACATTATGAAATATGATGTTTGAAGTTGTAGTTGGTTCTAGTTGTTGATGCAGAGTTCTAGGTTCTGCTCTGTGTTCTGGTGACTGTGTTATGGTTACAGTGATCTGTCTATTCCAGTTGATTGGTTGAATTTGATTAATTTTGAATGAATGGTTGATTCAGTTGTGTCAGAGGTTCAGTGATTATTTTATTCATTATGTCAAAAATTTCAGTGATTGATTGATTCAGTTATGATTTGCTTCAGTGATGATGGGTTTTCAGTGATTGGTTGTATTACAGTGGTGATTGATTTTGAGCTTCAATGTTGCTGATGGGTCTAGTATGAAAACTGAATGAAACGAGGCCTTCAGATTGTGGTGTTGTGTTCTAGGAGCATCCAATCTGAAAAATTATGAAACGTGGTCCTTGGAGGAAGAGAGAAGGTCATAGCCTTCTGTAGTTCGGCGCCTATGTACTGGTAAACATATTGTCTAGTACAAGAGCCAGGGGGTTGGAGCTCCCTTCCAGTAGCAGTTGGAAAACGAGTGAAGGTAAGAGCCTTCTGTAGTTCGACGCCTACGTAGTAGTAAATGGATCGGATAGTACAATATCCAAGGGGCTGGAGCTCCCTTCCAGTAACAGCTAGAAAACAAGTGAAAGTTGGAGCCTTCTATAGGTCGGCGCCTACATACTAGTAAATGAATCGGCTAGTACAAGAGATAGGGGGTTGTATCTCCCTTCCAGTAAAAGCTGGAGAAAGAGAGAAGGTTGTAGCCTTCTACAGGTGGGTGCCTGCATACTGGTATGATTTTGCACCAATACAATATTGTAAACAAGTTTTTCTTATATTAAAAGAAGACAACAGCAGGTGGTTTTTGTCCCGCATTGGCTTTCCACCTTAAATCTTGGTGTTCATGTGTGTTGCTTATGTGTGATGGTTTATTCTGTTATTACTGCACATGGTTACTATTTATATGGTTAATGAAGTATTGATGCACTGATTAAAGATCAAAATATGATGAATTAAATGAATCATAAGTTTGCTAGATATACGTTAGTTGCTTTAAAGACAGTTGCTTGTATACGTGAGTTACCTTCATTGAAGTAGCATATATAAATTTGAGTATGAAAAGAAAAAGTTATTGATTTGTAAACACTGATTCACCCCCCCTCCCTCAGTATTATTTCCAACATCATGAATAGATCATATACGAGTCATTAATAAGGAGCTCACTAAGAAAATACATGTTACAAAGTGGGATTTGAACTTGTGTGGGGAGGATAACAATTTTTCCTTACCTAATTAAAAAATATAATCAAACCTTTTATTTCCATATGAAAATAAATTTACATGCCAAAAACATTCATAGTTGAACTTTTAATCTTGTTCATGAATCTCATATGCACAAAATTGGGTCAATCCTTAAGCTATATTTGGTAGATATACATAACATATGTTCAATAAGAAAAACATATCTAATAGACTTGATTATTCTTAATTGGTACATAACATCTTTTATTAGTATTCATATTAATTAAAAAATCCTAGTGATAGGAATGAAATAAAAGTGACAAGAAATTGGATTCTTGACATAGAGATTTAGGTGTGTTACTTCTCCTTCTATTAGATGATCCACCTTCATGATTTTGTTGCCTTGTAAGCTTAAATTACAATTTTATTTCCATTATCCTTGTAAGCATATTGTAAATTTAAAGGAAGGGTTGGTGAAACTTCTCACTCACTTGATGTCTACTTTTATATCTCATTGTTCCATCTAACATTGATCTCTAGATAATTAGGAATATGGGTTTTTTCTTTCTTTCTTTTTCTTAAATAACCAAAACTAGAGAAAATGATATTGTAAAGATTGTGGTATAGCTAATCAACAAGGAGTACATAAATTTTGATGGTCTAGATTTCCAAACAAAATAGTCAATCCATATATCCAAAAAATAGAGATTTACAAATGTCCACAATTTGAACATTCTAAAATTCCTTACAAATATAAAGCCTTAATAAAACACCTAGCCTTTCTTATCAATTTACTAATCATAAGGATTAACAAAAAACATGATGATTGTTGCCTTCTTCTTGCCCAATGTTGGAAGGATGAGAATCATAGTTTCCTATCTCCATGACTTCCATCATTTGATGGCTAATATCTTTGTCCTTGAAATCCACTTAGACTAAATTTGTTGACATCCTATGGTTGGAAGCATCAAAATGAGATGCTCTGCTAAGATTGCTTACCATATTTCACAACATGTTGTGTTATGCCTCCTAGACATCAATTTGTTGCTTAATTTGGACCAAAGTTTTCGTGATTATTATATTTTGAGAGGTGTGGTTATGGTCATTATCATGGACTTTGGTAGTCACAAAGAAGAGGTAGATTATGTTACTTTGGATGGATTCTTCATGTCCTTTGATAACCTCACAAAATTTTTATACTTCTCAATAGTTTACACGTAAATCAAATTAAGAAGAATAACATTGTCAGACCCAATCAAGTGCCTTAAATGATCAAGATTGCTACATAGAAGAATTTGTCCAAAGGAAACCTTGCTTCCAAAATATAAGAAAAACCTATGTATTGTAGCATAGAGCACACAAAAAAGTGACTTCGGCAATAGGATTCCATAGCTCACAAATATCAAATCTAAGAACACCAAAGTGGGTTGTGCTTTAGTTATCGTCTAAAGATTATACCCTTTCCTTCTCTCATTTCAAATGGAATACCATGTGGATTAATCTATCTATCGAGTTGTCCTATAGTTATCATCTAAAGATTGTACCCTATCCTTCTCTCATTCCAAATGCAATACCATGTGGATTAATCTATCGACCATCCAATGCATACCTTTTTTTTTCAAGGAAAAAATCTTAATTTTAGTGAAAACAAAATTACATGTTGTAGATGCTTGACCAATGTTCCATCACCAAGTCAAAGATTAGTGATCATAAGTTCCTATCATAATCAACTAAATAATGTTGAGGAAAGTTAAAATTTACACCATTTCTTCTTTTCGACCTTCCGCCATTCTCCCTAAGATGGCATGGATGAGGCAAGTGCTTGTTGAAATGTGGCAACAAGAATATTCCAATTTTAATTTGTCCTTGAATTAAAATTGAAAATTCAAATTCAAATTTAGTCTCACCAACTGTTTGAAAAATAATTAATTAATTCATCTTGAGTTAATTAGTTGGAGAAATTCAAACGTGAAGTCTTTATGAATTCATGCAACAGGTATCCCTTTGATTGAAGAAGTTATCCCTTAATTAAGGATATAAGGATGAGTTGTATTTGAGTTGTAATTAGTTAGCTCAATTAACTGAGTTAAGTCCAGTTAAATTAGTTCCAAACAGTTTGAGGAACTAATTGTGAGTTCAGTGAGTTAATGCATGCATGCATGAAACTAGTGTACTCCAGATAACTGAATATTCTCTCATAAATAACTCATGCATGTCAATTCAGTCAAAGACCCAGTTGAGATTAAAGGCAGGGACAGTGTACTATCAGTTGCAAGAATTTTCCTATGATAAAATCTCTTGCATGCAGAAGGAATTTGTTCCTTGAGATTTGTACAATTTTAGAATGTGTTGGAGTAGTGTGTGAGATCAGTGTCACACAAGGTTACAGCAGGAACACCCAAGGAAAACAGTGCAAGGAAATATGAGGCTTAGAGGGTAGAGGGAAAGGCATATGAGTTGTCTAGTCTATCTATGAGCACTAAGAGGGATTGTACTGAGAGTTGGATAGCTGTGAGAGCTAAATCTTTGTGTAATCCTAAGATATTTCCACTTGTATGATAATACAGATAGCGGGGTTTTAGCTTAGGCTTTCCCCAGAGTATTCTTCTATGTTTCATGTGTATTGATTCTTCTTCTCTGTTATATGTGTTATGTTTGATCTTACTCAATTGATTTAGCTTCCGCAATTTGATTGTAGAAGTAGATTAAGTATTATGCTTTAGTCTATTGCATAATCAAGTTAATCTACAGTGAGAATTTCTACATGGTATTAGAGCTTTAGTGATCAAAGCTGTGAACAGTATACTGAGGAGGGAAATTCGAAATTTGAAGTTCTTGATTGCAGGTACAAAATCGAATTCTTATCACATCTTAAAGTTCACCAATGGAATTCAATGGCTTGAGACTCGAGTATGCACTGGATGGCAGCTCGAATTGCATAACATGGAAGGATCGCATGGAAGCAGTATTAGAAGATAATGGCTTGAAGGATTTCATTGATCAAGAAATATCCAAGCTAGTTGCAGCTAATGCACAAGAATTGACTGAATGGAAGAAGTGTGTGGCGAAGGTGAGGAGGATTCTTCTAGAGGGAATTAGAGACCATATTGTCTCAAGTCTCCATTTTCAATGTGGAAGACATTGAAGGACCTATATCAGAATAGTAGCGACCAAAGGAAATTGGCGCTCAAGGGTAAGCTTCGAAAAATCAAGTGTGAAAAGGGATACACTATTTCTACATATCTGAACAAGCTCACCACCTGCAGAGATGAGCTTGGTAGTGTGGGAATAATGGCAGCCGATGATGATATGGTGAGTCTTACTCTCCTCGGTCTTCCTAAGATCTGGCATAGCTACTAGGACTTTGTGAATGGAAGAGAGAAACTGTTGGATTGGGAATGACTATGGTCGGATCTGATGCAGGAGGAGATCAAGAGGAGCACTAGAGATGGTTCTTCATCTAAGCATGATGATGAAGAAAATATAGCCTTAGCAAGTAAGGCAAGGAAAGGGAAAGGGAAGGCTTCCCATTCCAAATCGATTTCTTCTCATGGAGGGAAGAAGATTGACAAATCTAAAGTGAGATGCTTTAATTGTCATGAGGTGGACCATTATGCAACTAATTGTCCATTGAAGAAATCCAAGAAGGGATCCTCAAAAGGATCAGAAGGTGAGGCATTGGCCTCTCAGTTCGAATTGGATTTTACCCTCACTGCATGTATGGTTTCATCGATGGTGGGTTGTGTTTGGTATCTGGACAGTGGAGCCTCATTCCACATGACTGGCGATAAGACTTTAATCAGTATCTTGGAGGAGAAAGACCTCAAGATGTGCATAGATATGGGAGATGATGGAAAGTACTGTGTTTCAAGTGAAGGCGCGGTTGTTTTTCAGAGGGAGCATGAAGCTCCTCTCACCCTGATTAATGTAAAGTATGTGCCTGGACTGAAGAAGAACTTGGTATCAGTCACGATGTTGGAAAACAAAGGCTACGATGTTGTCTTCAGTAAAGGAAATGTGTTCTTGAGACACATAGCCATGGGTCAGACCAAGACGATTGGGATTCAAGTAAAGAATCTCTACAAGCTGGAGGTAGATGATTAAGTTGCATTGAGTTCAAAAGCAAAATTGGTGCAAAGCCAAGACATTGGCGACTTATGGCATAGGCGGTTGGGCCACTTGCATCATGGGACCTTGAAGATAATGCAGCAAATCTCTACTGGACTTCCCAAAGGTAAACTTAAGCAAGTGGACACATGCAAAGGTTGCACCTTGGGAAAGACACCAAATATTCCTTTCATGATCGAGACGGTCAAGCTGAAGCAATCATGGAGCGAGTTCATATTGATGTGTGTGGACCATTATCGATAGCATCCACCACAAAACAAAGGTATTATGTGATTTTCATTGATGATTTTCTCATAAATGTTGGATCTATTTCATGCAGAAGAAGGATCAAACCTTCTCAAAGTTTTGTGAGTTCAAAGCTTTGGTTGAGAAAGAATTAGGGAAGAAGATCAAGGCCTTGAGAAGTGGCAATGGTGGAGAGTATGTCTCTCAAGAGTTTAAGGACTTATATGCAGTGGAAGGAATTAAACGGGAGTTGACAGCACCTCATAACCCATAGGAGAATGGGGTGGCCAAGAGGAAGAACAGAATGATTGTGGGGGCAGCTCGAGCGATGTTGCATGACTAAGGCCTACCACTTCATTTATGGGCTGAGGCATGCAACGCAGCGGTCTATTTGCATAATGGAAGCCGGAATCACATTCTTGGGATGAAGACACTAGAGGAAGCTTTCTCCAAGAAGAGACTAGATGTGGGTCACTTCAAGATCTTTGGCTCATCGATATATGTCCATGTGACCAAGGATTCCTGGAAGAAGCTTGAGCCAAAAGCTAAGTTGGGAATACTTGTTGGGTACACTGATACACCCCACAACTATCGGGTGTACTTTCCTACCAGTCGGAGGACAGTGGTTCGCAAAGATCTTAAGTTTGATGAACAGAAGGCCATGCCAGTTTCCCTTGAGAGGGAGCTCCAACTATAGGTTGTGGAGGAACTTTTGGTTCCTAAGGAGGAGGAGCCTCAGACTGATGCGGAGCAACCACATGCAGAGGTTCCGGGAGTGGAGACATCCACTCAAGCAGAGTCTTCCAGAGAGGGACGGAAGTGCACAAGAGAAGCTGATAGATTGTTGTCAGATGTGAGAGAGAATGTGGGAGAACCATGTTGTCAGCACAGATAGAGGAGGTCACCTAAGGCACACTAGATACATGGCCCTTGTTGGGGAATGTGTTGAGACCGAGCCATCTTCCTTTGAGGAAGCAGTATAGCAGCCGATTTGGGTTGATGTTATGGTGGAGGAGTATGACTCCATAGTTCGGAATAGTGTTTGGGATGTGGTTCCAAGACCAAAGAACAAGTCAGTTGTGAGTTCCCGTTGGCTTTACAAGGTAAAGCAAGCTGCTGATGGTAGTGTGGAGAAACACAAGACAAGATTTGTTGCCTGTGTGGCATGGTTTCTCACAAGTCAAGGGGATTGACTAAGATGAGACTTTTGCTCCTGTAGCAAGGTACTCATCTATCAGATCAATGTTGGCACTATCAGCACAAATGGGTTGGAAGATCCATCAAATGGATGTGAAGACTACATTCCTCAATGGCAAGATTAAGGAAGAGGTTTACATAAAGCAGCTGAAAGGTTTTGATACCTTCGATCATGAGTCGCATGTGTGCTGACTCAAGGGAGCTTTGTACGGGCTGAAGCAAGCACCTCATGATTGGTACACTAGGATTGACAACACCGGGTTGGACTTCACAAAGAGTGAAGCGGATGTGAACATGTACCACATCATGGTAGAAGGTAAGCAGTTGATCATTGTTCTTTATGTTGATGATCTCATATTGATAGGTGATGATCAGTTGATCATGTCTTGCAAGGAGGACCTTGCAAGAGAATTCGATATGAAAGACATGGGTCTCATGCACTACTTCCTTGGCATGGAAGTGTGGCAGAAGGATGGGGAGTTGTTTGTGTCTCAAGGCAAGTATGCCAATAAGATACTCAAGATATTACACATGGAGAAGTGCAAGCCCATGCAGACTCCTCTAACAGGTAACTGGAGGAAGGAGGATGCTACTTTAGGAGAAGTAGTAGAAGCTACTGTGTATCGGCAGCTTGTGGGTTCACTGATGTACTTAGTGAACACACGACCAGATTTGTGCTATATAGTGAACCAGCTGAGTTAAGCTATGGTTCAGCCTACCAATATGTTTTGGAAGGCCGCTAAGCATGTTTTGAGATACCTCAGAGGCACATCTCAGTATGGATTATGGTATAGATGGATAGAGGGAGTGAAGTTGCAAGGCTTCACAGATGCATATTGGGCAGGGATTCCATCAAATCGGAAGAGAACATTAGGAGGAATTTTCAACCTTGGGTCAGCTGCAATTTCTTGGTACAACAAGAAACAGAGGTCAGTTGCACTCAGCTCAGCAGAGGCTAAATACATGGTTGCAAGTCAGGCAGCATGTGAGGCCATTTGGATGCGGAAAATTATAGTTGGTTTGTTTGAACAGAGGATGGATCCAACTGTGATCTATTGTGATAATCAGAGTTGTATCAAACACTCTGAGAATCCAGTATTTCATGACAGGTCAAAGCACATAGACATTCAGTATCATCATCTCAAAGACTGTGTGGCAAGGAGGATAATTTTGTTGCAGTATATTTCGACCGAGGAGCAAGATGCTGACATTTTAAATAAGGCATTGTCAAAGTGTAAATTTGAGTTCCATAGAGACAGGTTCGGGGTGGCAGATAATCCCTTTCTTGTTGAGAGGGAGTGTTGAAATGTGGCAACAAGAATATTCCAATTTTAATTTGTCCTTGAATTAAAATTGAAAATTAAAATTCGAATTTAGTCTCACCAGCTTTTTGAAATAATTAATTCATTCATTTTGAGTCAATTAGTGTGGAGAAATTCAAACATGAAGTCTTTGTGAAGTCATGCAACAGTTATCCCTTTGATTGAGGAAGTTATCCATTAATTAAGGAGATAAGGATGAGTTGTATTTGAGTTTTAATTAGTTAGCTCAGTTAAGTCCATTTAAATTAGTTCCAAACAGTTTGAGGAACTAATTGTAAGCTCAGTCAGTTAATGCATGCATGCATGAAACTAGTGTACTCTAGATAACTGAATATGCTCTCATAAATAACTCATGCATGTCAGTTTAGACAAAGACCCAATTGATATTAAAGGCAGGGATAATGTACTATCCCTTGCAAGAATTTTCCTATAAAAAAATCTCTTGCATGCAGAAGGAATTCATTCTTTGAGATTTGTGCAGTTTTACAGTGTGTTGGAGTTGTGTGTGAGATCAGTGTCAAACAAGGTTACAGCAGGAACACCCAGGGAAAATAGCACAAGGAAATATGAGGCTTGGAGGGCAGAGGGAAAGGCATATGAGTTGTCTAGTCTATCTATGAGCACTAAGAGGGATTATACTGAGAGCTGGATAGCTGTGAGAGCTAAAGCTTTGTGTAATCCTAAGATATTTCCACTTGTATGATAATACAGATAGCGAGGTCTTTAGCTGAGGCTTTCCCCAGAGTATTCTTCTGTGTTTCATGTGTATTGATTCTTCTTCTATGTTATATGTGTTTTGCTTGATCTTTCTCAAATTGATTCAACTTCTGCAAGTTTGATTGTAGAAGTAGATTAATTATTTTGCTTTAGTCTATTGCATAATCAAGTTAATCTACAACGACAATTTCTACAGTGCTAGCTTATTTTCTTCTATTCTTGAGATTTCCTTGTCTGAATCTGAATTATTAAATGCATGGTAAAGTTTGTTTCCTCCAGTGTCCTTTGCTTCAGGTAGTATCCTATTATGTACCGTAGTGACCTGTAAATCCGTTGGTTTATGAGTAGTTACCTCCTTTCCTTCTTATTCTTGTGTGTGTTGTTCTTCCATATGTGGCATGGGATCCGTAGCAGCGTCTTCCTCTTCCTCTTCTGGCTCATTTGGGGGAAATTACCATCCTTTGGGTTTATTTTCTGGTTTATTCTTCCTTCGTGAATCTTTTTTTGCTTTTGGACACATATTTTGTAGGTGTACTGTTTGTCGACATATGCGACATCTAAAAGTTGTATTCTTGAAATTTAAGAATTAAGTCTAACTTTTTGGTTGTGTGTCAGTTGAATGTGATCCGGCAGCCCTTTACTAAGGTACACCTCCACACATATTCATGCGAAAGTATAGATTCATTCTTCTATTCTTTGAATATATTTTTTTATGTATCGTCCTAATATGTTCCCTATGCCTTCCAACACTTGATTATGCCATAATGAAGTGGGAGGTTATGTATCTTAACCCAGACTGACATTCTTGATACAATCATGGTATTATCATCAAAATTTTGGAACCATGGAGTAATGAATAGACCAGTCGATCCCCAGAACCATGGACCTTCCTGTAGTATAATTTCTCATTCCTCTAATGATGGAAATTTTACAATGAAGAATCCTTTGGAACAGAGGTGTATTTCGCAGTTTTTTGTCCAATTGGTAAAAATCCAGTGGAAGAGATGCATTGGTTTGGGCCAGAAATGGTTGAATCTGCATATGATGGCTTGGGCTTCATATCTTGTGTGATGTTCATTTGTTTCTGGTATATCTATGATGAGTTTTGGTACATAATTTTCTTACTCCACTATGTAGGGGTTGGGAGTATTATGTGGGATCTCTAGATTTTTTGTAGTTGTTGATTGCCCCTGGAGAATGTTTTTATAGAAGATTCCAACATTTATGTGTTCTTGGTTTGGTTTTGTACCTTTAGGTAGACTAGATCCAACGACACCTCCTATTCCTTTTGATTTAATTACTCTTGCTGCACCTCCTCTCAATCTCGGGTTGAGGATGATGGTGCTTGCAGGTTGAATGTTATATTCATGTATGCTGCAATTGTCCTGCAGTGATCTACCTCTATAGATCAAATTTTGCAGGTGTGAGGGGTAGCTCAGCATGTGCATGATGTTCAGTTTCATTTGTAGGATCTTATCAGAATCCTAAACCCATAGAGATGAGGAATTACCAACTGAGGATTTAATAAAAATTTGGAAAGTGTTCTTCACCTCCTAAGCCAAATGGTCGAAAGAAACGGTTTTTGAATCGGTTTCATTTGACGCTTTTGTTGATTGTTTCTGAATTTGCAGCTGCGTGGGAATATTCTACATCTGTCGTATCCATATTTCCTTGTAATTTGAGGATGGATCTGATGGATCGAGTTTCAATAGTCTTTGAGTAAAACTGGATCCGCCTTGATTATTGATTTTTGCACTCTAGAGGCGAGAATATGCCAGATCCATCATAGAGGGCAGTGGGATCCTCAAATCTACTCGTGGTTGCCCTTGTATAGAGAGATCTAGGATAGTATTACTGGTCTTTCAATAGATATACCTCTCCACCTATGAGATCTAGGAAGAACTATCCAAAGCTTCAATAAACAAAGGGTCTGCAAAGTTTGGTTGGGAGATCCCATCGATCTTGTTCACAGATGCCATAATATTTTCATACCCAAAGTAGAAAGGAAACCTAGCATCATTGGAGCAAATCTTGGTTGAATCCAGAGTAGGATAGACGATGTGAAATCCATTATGTTGCGCAAGTAACAGATGATTCAGATCGATTGAAGAGAATCGAGAGAAAAATAACCCCACGATGCCCTAGCCCTTCCGTCACTAAGGTGGGGTAATGGATTTGTGATCCAATGTATTGACAAAAAGATGCAGACCCGAAAACTATCAAACCCTTATTGGTAGGGAGTAGAAAATCTCTTACATTCTCGATGCCTTGAAAGTCGTCTTGGATCTGGTTCTACTCACCTTGTGTTAGAGCATCGTAGATTATTCCCTTCTCCGCGGACTCTCCAACACCATAGTCCTGTATCCCCGAAACTTTATTGCAACAGACTTTCATTGCCTCGGCTCCTTCATTTCCGCGGATGATCGCCATCGTCTCCCCATCCAATGCATACCTTTACATGTTGAATGTAATTTTTGAAAATAATGTCACAAGTAACAATATTACACTAAAAATGTGCAACAATTTCTAATTATTTAGATGGTGAGTTTGATGTTCACATGACCTATATATTTTAATTTTTCCTTGTGATAACATGATAATCTCATTTAATTATAAGAAATTTAATATCTAATTTAAACGATAAGATCAACTCCTAATTAGAGTTACAAATAAATATCAGATATCCAATTTAAATGGTAGGATCAACCCCTTACCTCGAGTTCAATTCCCACATACTAAGCTCCACATACTAAGCTCATATTGAGTATAAGAAAACCAAAACATATAAATCTATCATATTAATATAAAGATATTTCTTTAAAATAATAAAGTTATTAATTATCTCTTTACCATCCAAAAAACAAACCATTTAAATGTCTCAATAATTGTAAAATATTAATAATTGTAAAATATTTTTCAAAACTTCCCTAGAGTGCTCCATCAAAATTAAATTCACATTATATTTATGTTGATCCTGGGATTCAAAAATTTAGCACCTAGGATTCAAAATTTTACTCTAATTTCAATTTCAATCCCTTTTCATTGGTCCTCAACCAATCATTGACTTGTAATAGAATTAACCCTATCCATATATTTGATTTGAGAATATAGAATTATTTTTCCTTTTATTAAAAGAGGAAAGATACCATTGACTCAGTGTGGCATTATTGGAATGGCATGATAAACTTTTATAAAGCAATGGTAGGAATATGTAGAAATTGATGAAAGACGATTTCGGTAGGAGGCACGAAATGTAAAGGTATTTCACTTTTCCATGAAAAGAATGGCGTGCTTCCCTTCTCAAATAGTGAAGAATAATTAAAGGTACTTTTCTTTTGTCATTATTGTCCAACATGTTTAATGCTTGTTTGGTTTATTATTATTCATTTAGATTATTATTATTAATTAATAAAACATTTATTTTTATATTAAAAAGGATGATATAAGTTAACTTAAACTAATATATTTATATTCAAATGAGTAGAATAAAGATTTAATGTGAATAATAATAAAATTTTTTTTAATATTTATGTATTCAATGAGTAAGAATAAAGATAATGGATAATAAAAAAAATATTTTTATAATATATATGTATATAGAAAAAAAATGATGTAGTCTAATTTATAGAGAAATCAAAATCAAATCAAAAGTTTCCCTAATGGGGTGGATGTGTGAAAATCTTGGTAGTTTATTAGTTTAGGGTTTTTTTGTTTGTGGATATCTCAAATTTTTTTGGATAATACAAAATTATGATGAATCAACTAATAAATCTTTTTAGAGTGAGGCTCACAGAATTTTGAAAAAATTTTAGTTGCTATGTAAAGAAATACAAAACATATTTACAAATCTCTTAAGCATATTTACATTTTAAAAATATTTATAAATTTCGAAACTAATTATTATTTTTTTTAATTAGGGTGAACTGGTAATAAATCTCAAAATTATTAATATCATGTATATATAAATAACTAATAAGACATTTTCTCTAGGCGTAGTCTAATTAATAGACAAACTGACTTTTTGGTCTGGCAATACAATTTTTAGTAAGATTGTGATTTCTTATTGTTTAAAATGCACTTTTGAATGCATAAATAGATTCAGCACCCTTAAAACCCCTAAGGCACCCAATATTTGCAAATTAAATAACTTAAACTCACAATTTTTAGAAATCTCTACATAATTTTGAACAAAATTGACTAGAAAAATGCACTTTCGAATACATAAATGGATTCAGCACCCTTAAAAACTGGCGAGGCACTCAATCTTTGGAAATTAAATAACTTAAACTTATGATTTTTAAAAATATCTACCAAATTTTGAACAAAATTGACCAGAAAAAGTGTTTGGAAAATGGTCATTTCATCTATGAGTTAGACTACCTGTTTTCATTCTAGTCTCTAAGTATCAGAGAGCATTTATAATATAGTCTTTGGAAGATCATTGAAATAATATTTTTTTAGTGTTTGTGTAATTAATTATATTAGTATAGATTATCTTAAGGCCCAAAGGGATCAAATCTTTCAATATGCAAGCTCATTTTTTGAGTACAAAACTTGAGTAAAGCTTTGCGCCTAAGAAATTTGATTCCTCTCATGCTTAATAAATTCAAATTAAGACGCGTCTATATTGGTATTTATTATAATTATTATTATTTATTAAACTTAATATATATATATATTCTTATTTTTAATTTTATTTAAAACATTAAATAATACATATGTCTTATATATATACAAGCTCATCTTTTATTTATTAATTAATAATAATAATATTTTTAATGTGATATGCATGATATTGATTGATTTTTTTAATGTGATATGTATAGCATTGATTACAAAGATGAAATTTATTTTCAAATTTTTGGAGATTCTCTAAATGTGATAGATTGGTTCAGTATTGTCTAGAAGTGTCACAACCATGTCTTAGTGCTTATTTTAGAAGAAATAATTCACTTTAAATCATCTTTTAATTCTATTTTATACTGTCACATATACAGGGAACACAATATAGATGCATACACTCTATCCAAGGAGGTTGTTTGACAGGATCAAGGCTTTTGGCAAATCATAGAATCCATAGAATAAATAGTTCACCTTTATCAGCACGGATCTTTCCTGGATTTTTTATGGTCGTGCATAATTTTTTTGGATTGTTTTCCTGCTACTAGTTTTTTTGTTGTTGTTTAATTTACATTAGGACACTTATATTTGTTGAGCTACATTTACATATACATGTTGTAGGGTAGCAGGTGTTACTCTAGTTTTATGTCATAGTTTAGGCTGCTTGACTCTTTATGACTAATGGAAAGTTTTTTTGTTGGGACTATTATGGGTTGGAGGACACTTTCTCTAAAAGTCCAGTTTTTTATTCTTGCTCTATAATTGTTATATGGTTAAATGCTTTAAGCATGTGGTTATGTAACATTTTATATATCTTAATAAAAGGTTACAATTTTTCTGTTGGGAGGAAAAATATATATATATATATTATTATTAATCTATATGTATTTTCAAGATAGATTTAATAAATTAAAAATAACAATATTTTATATAGAAAGATGTAAATATATATAATATAAATTACTATTATTTAAGAACCATATAGATCTATTTTTAATTTTGGATCTACTAAGCATAGAGACAAATTAATTATTATATTATATAATATATATAATATATAGTTTAACTATGAGATGTTTTTGACATTTTCCTGTGATATTTTCGGGTAAGTTTTGTCCACAATCCACTGGGGATTTTTTGGAATGGTAAGTATGAGTTGTATAATCAAGGTATAAATTTGACAGGCACTCCTAACCATTAAGTAATTTTTTTATAATGGGTTTCTTTTTAAAATTGTCTTTCAAGTAACATTTGATTTTTAATTTTATCTGCCATTTAAATATCATGTATTATGAGTTTTTGTTAATTTTTTGTTGTGAATTTAAAATCATTTTTTGTTAATATAAATTTTATGTTTTTTGTTAGTAAATTTTTAATTCCAAATTGACCTTAAAATAAGCTCCAACCAAGTAATATCATAGATCTATATGCTTTATATTACTTTTAAAATACCAAATATATTCAATCATGTTCAATCCTAATACCAAACTAACGGATTATTTAGTCCAATTATGTATAAACACTATTTATGTAATTTCAAAGATTTTAAAAATTATGCTAAATCATTCTTGAAATAATTTCAAGTAGTTTGGTCAAGCCCATTAACTATAATGTAATTTGAAGAGGAACAATCGATCTTAGTTTTCAATTTGATGAGATGGACTTAAGGAGTACCTTATAAATAATAAAATAAGTTTGAAGCCACTTTTAAATAAGAATTTGGGAGGATTCTAACATTTCAAGCAATAGTAATATGTAGGCATGGATTTTGAAGAAATTCATATTCTTCTAAAAAAGGAAGAAGAATAGAGCTTTGCAGTAGACAAGCCAACCCCAAAAGGGGCAACCTAACCCCAAAAGGTGCAACCCATATGTATTTTGTTCTACAACTAGATCACAAAACAGAAGAAAATATAGATCAACGACTTGAAAATAAGCCTCTTCGAGGGGGAAACCTCCTTTACATCACATAAATGAACAATTCTTGGATGATACAAATGACGCAACCTACTTCGTATATATAGGAGTTTAAAGGATCACAATATAATCAGAGCCTACATAACAATAATAATGTAAGGACACAACAATAAAAATAGTGGGCTTCTATGAGGCACAACAATAATAATATGGGGGCTACATAGGCATAACAATAAAAATAAGGGGTTTATAGTAACAATAACAATAAGGAGGCTACACTAGTATTATATAGACCTAACATGCCCCTCTCCTTCAAAAAAAATGTTGTCCTCAACACTTGAGTAGTTCTAGATGCTTCTATATAAAATTATCATCCTCCTATGTGGAATCTTCAGCAAGTAAGTTCTTCCACTTAATGAGATACCCTGAAATTGGTCGATTTTGTAGTTGTTGGACTCTTGTTTCCATGACTACTTCAGGCTCCAATATGATTTTTCATTCTTCATCAAGTTTTAGTAATATTATCTATACTAGGAGCTTGTCGCCGATGACCTTTTTCAAGCATGAAACATGGAAAACTAGGTGTACTCGCGAAGATGCAGATAGCTCCAATTTGTATGTCGTAGTACCAATCTTTAGCAACACCTTTTAAGGGTCATAGTACTTGGGTGATAATTTATTATCCTTCTTAGTTTGCTTGAGGAAAATTTTGTTTGTATGGTTGTAGCCATAAAAATACCTAGTTACCTACGTCAAAACTTCTTTCACTGCAATGTTGATCCTCCTATCGTTTCATTTGATTCTGCACTAGAGTGAGGTTATCCTTTAAGAGTTGGAGAACTTGTTGTTGATGCTCGGTGTGAAATTCCATTGCTTTAACCTTAGAATTTTCTCTTATCAATGATGTGATGGATGGCGGATGATATCTACGAAGTGCCATAAATGGGGTCATTTTTGCTACAATATGGAAGGAAGTGTTATACCACCATTCAGCCATAGGTAACCACTTGACCCATTGTGTTTGTTTATCAGATACAAAGCAACGAAGATATCCTTCCAAACATGTGTTCATTATCTCAGTTTTCCCGTCAAATTGAGGATGGTAAGATGAGTTATGATCTATGAGATAATTGAGTACCAAGACAAGAAAATAATTTCATGCAAAAATTTCCAGTGAAAATGGGACTCTGTAACTTACAATAATTTTTAAGTTTTCATGTAGCTTTTGAATTGTTTCCATAAATACGGTAGCAATTGTATTGGCTTTAAACGGATGAGATAACGCACAAAAGTGTGCATACTTGGTAATTCTATCAACTACCACCATGATAACACTCTTTTCTTCGGACTTGGGTAAACAAGTGATAAAATCAATTGAGACCTCCTCCCAATGCTGACTTGGAATCGCTAAAAGTTGTAACAGACCCGAGGACTTAATTGTCTCAACTTTGTTTTGCTGGAAAACGAAACATTTTTCCACAAACTTCTAAATATTAGATTTAAGTTCATCCCTAAAAATCCTTCTTAACCTTGTGGTAAGTTTCTAATAATCATGAGTGCCCTCCTAGGGGTGTGAAATTCCAAAATAATGTTTTGTTTGAGTTGGGAATTCTTACATAGATATAAGTGATCATTGTACCATAATGAAACATTTTTCCAGATAAATGTATCAGATGTATTGGGATCTTGCCACAACTTTTGAATGAGTGTCCACACCTCTTTGTCACTCTTCTA
The DNA here is from genome assembly GCA_000404065.3 of Pinus taeda. NCBI lineage: Eukaryota > Viridiplantae > Streptophyta > Pinopsida > Pinales > Pinaceae > Pinus > Pinus taeda. The sequence continues at coordinate 57,049 of APFE031492273.1, read as the reverse complement.
TTCATCCCTTGCTTCGGTTATCCAATCAAGTTGGATAATAGAAATGGCACATAACAATGTTCCACATCCTCATCCTTTCTTGAGACTGCATCTACAACAATATTTTGCTTCCCTTTTTTGTAGATGATTTCAAAGTCATAATCCAACATCTTTGTGACCCATTTTTGCTGATTTTTTGAAGATAATATTTGTTCCAAAAAGTATTTAAGAATATCATGATCTATTGTTACCTTGAAGTGTCTTCCCATTAGGTAAGGTCACCATTGCTTTAGTGCATGTAGTAAACATTTCCTTCCCATAAATAGGTTTTTGTAAATGTGTTCCCTTGATTGGACGACTTTCAAAAGCAATGGGTCTTCCTTCTTGCATTAAAACAACGCCAATTTCATTTCCTAAGGCATCACACTCCACAAAAAGGTCTTTGTGAAGTATGGTGTAGCTAAGATCGGTGTTTGGCACATTGCCTCTTTAAGATGTTCAAAGGACTTAGTTGCTTCTTGAGTCCAATAAAATGAATCTTTCTTCAGTAATGTTGTTAGAGGTGTTGTTATTATCCCATAATTCTTAACGAACTTGCCATAATACCCCGTCAACTTGAGAAATCCTCGAATTTGCTTTAGGGTTGTGGGGATTTTCCATTCCTTAATAGCTATGATTTTTTTAGGGTCCACCTTAACACCCTCATGAAATACAATGTGACCCAAATTTTCCACCTTCTATACTCCAAAGAAACATTTGGAGGTTTTTGCATATAATTGTTTCTCCTCCAATAGTTTGAGCACCCTATCAACATGTTGAACATGATCCTTCCAAGACTTGTTATAGATTAGTATATCATAAAAAAATACTAACACATATTTTCTAAGGAAGTGTTTGAAATGGAATTAATCAAACCTTGAAATGTGGAAGGTGCATTAGTAAGGCCAAAAGGCATGACCAAAAAATCATAATGACCTTCATGAGTTTTGAATGTTGTTTTTGGAATGTCTTCAGTCTTCTTTCTAATTTTATGATATCTTGAATGGAGATCCATCTTGGTGAAGTGAATTGCTCCATATAATTCATCCAACAATTCATCAATGACATGAATGGGAAATTTTTAATAGTGAACTTGTTGATCTCCCTATAATCAGACACATACGCCATGATCCATCCTTCTTGTGCACCAATACTACTGGAGTAGAGAAAGAACTTTGGCTAGGTTGAATTATGCTGACCTCTAACATTTCTACAACCATACATTCAATTTCACTCTTTTGGGCATAATGATATTTGTAAAGCCTAATGTGTGGAGGAACACTTCCTGGAATCAAGCGAATAGCATGATCATAATCATGAATAGGTGGGATGCCTTTGGGAGTCTCAAATAGCTTAGATTGATTGTCCAAGGCTTTTTGCAGATATGGAGAAATGTATGATTTCGATGTTTTAACCTCTAGTGAGCATAATTGTGTAATTACGCCCCACTGTTCTTTCTTCAAAATATTTTTCATTCCACTAGAGTTGATTATCTTCCTTGGTTTTCATGTGATACCCCTTAATTAAATTTTCTTTCCTTCCTAGACAAATTTCTAGAAAATTTCTTTAAAATTAAAAGCTATCGTCCCCAAATATTGTAACCTTTGGACTCCTAGTACAACATCAACACCACCCATTGGAATGGAAATCATTGGACTATTCAATACATATTCGCCCATGGTTAGCTTGATATTATGGAACTTTCTAGAGCAATTTATAGTTCCTCCATTTTCAACCATCACTTAACAATCTAGTGATGGATATAAAAAGCAATTCAATTCCTTGGCTATCTTACAATGAATAAAATTATGGGTACTACCCTAATCAATCAACATTCTTACCTTTTTCTTCTTGATATACCCTTCTATATTGAGAGTTTGAGGAGTAGTAATTCCTACCAATGCATTACAAGATATGGTCGGATTGATTTCTTCTTTTTTTAGGGTTGGTTCTTGGTGTATATCCTCTTATTTTGATGTTTCTTGTTCATTTTCTTCCTCCTCTTCACAATCTATGTAAAATAAATTCTTCTCAAAAAATTTATGACCTTTAGTGTATTTTCTATCACAACTGCAACAAATCTATTTTGTTCTTTTTTGCTCTAGTTATTGTGGTGTCAACATTGTAGGTTGTGGGACTAGGAGAAACAACACTTCCATCTTTATAATTGTGAGTGGTATACTTCCTTGTTGCCATAATTTTGCTTTCAACTTTTCTTGCCACCCTAAATGCCATCTCCAATGAATTAGGTTCCCAAAGGAAAACCTCAAGTTGGATGTTATCCTTTAAATTCCCTATGAAGACATCAATTCTAGGCTCCCCTGGAATATTAGTTACCCTGATATTCAATTTTTGGCAGTGCTCAATGTGCTTCGCCATTGAACACTTTTGTTTGAGATTTATCATTTGGCTAAAGAAGGTGTTGCTCTTTGTATCCTCAAAATGTGCTATCATTTCCTCCATAAAAATTGACAAATTGACAAGTGTTTTACGAGAACAAATCCATCGATACCATACAAATTTATTGGGTTATAAATAAAAATATGTAATGCATACCTTTTTTTTATTGTTGCACATCATGTAGATCAAAATATTGCTCCATTTGTAGTATCCATTTTACCAGATCCTTGCCATCAAAATTCCTCATATCGATCTTTGGAATGTGGTTAGTATTCAACCCAAAGTTAGAGTCTCTAAAATCATGATTAACATGCCTTTTGTTCTCATCATGAGTTTCATAGAATACCTTGTCCCCATTAGGAAGCATTTATTGTAGCAACTTTGTCCAACCTTCCTTCAAACCTTCCCTATCTGCTTTTAAACCATTCATGTCACCTTTTATTTATATTTTTAAACCATTCATGTCACCTTTTATTTCTACTTTTAAACCATACATGTCCCCTTTTAGTTCATCTTTGGTTGTTCTTTGTGAGAGCGAAATTTGTTGCACTTAGTCCCATAATTTTGATATATCATGTTGCAATTCTCCCTCTTCATGTGTCATACTAGAGATTTATGAGGGCTTAATGGGTGTAGAATTATTTTGTTTGGGAGATATTTTAGAAATAAATAGTGATATGTATTCTTCAATATGCTCTTGGAATCACTTCAAACTAATTTTTCAAACAAAATTTATGCAATTTAAAAAAAAAAAATACACATTTTTCTTGCTTTTAGAAGCTCGATTTCGAAACTATTGTATCTTTGTAATTTCCACTCTCCAAGGTCTGGTATTTCATCTTGTGTTATCCCTTTGAGTCTTCTTTCACTGTCATAAGTCATATTGAGATTTAATTCCTCAAGATAAATTTATACCCAGCCTCCCACAATGACCTGGTTATGGACTGGTTCAGTAGAGTGAACTTGTATGGAATTCCACGTGTCACTATTTCAACCTTCAACTCTGAAAATGATACACGAAAAATTATAATTTGTACAATTTCAATCACTTTTTACGAAATTCAAATCCGATGCTCGTAGAGAAAGTTAAGACAATTTTCCCTTAGTCACCTATTTGGGATTGAATTCTAGAGTATGCAAAAATGCTAACTTCTTTGGACCATATCCCAAAAAATATAGTGAAGCAAGATCTAAATTTTTACACAAAATTTACCAAGATTATGGCTCCATAAGCTTGAAATTTCAGCTTCATAAGCCTCTTAGCAAAAAATTTATAGCAAAAATTCTAAGATGACCTATTTGAAGCAGCGAAACCCTAGAATCCAAAGCTCTGATACCAAATGTTATGCAAATAGATCACAAAATAGAAGAAAAGATAGATCAACAACTTGAAAAATAGCCTATTCGAGGGGGAAACCTCCTTTACATCACATCAATGAACAATTATTGGATGATACAAATGACAAGGCCTCCTTGGTATATATAGGAGTCTAAGGGGTCACAATATATTCAGAGCCTACATAACAATGATAATGTAAGGGCACAACAATAACAATAGTGGGCTTCTATGGAGCACAACAATAACAATATGGGGGCTACATGGGCACAACATTAACAATAAGGGGGTTACACTAACAATAAAAATAAGGAGGCTACACTAGTATTATAAGGACCTAACATATTTAGATTCAAGTGTGAATGTATCGAAAGCATCATAGCCTTGGTAACAAGACATTTGAGATTTCCATATCCAACCACAAAATAGATTTTTTTTCTAATCAAACTAATAAATAGACTTATTTTATAAAAATTGAGATATATCATGAGTGTGCCAACACTAAAGAAACTACATAAAGCTCTCAAAATCCAAAGAAAAACAATTATTTCATTGACATAAACAAAAAAAAGTTAGTTAGTGTTTTATATAAAATACCAATGGCCCATGGATGTGGACATGTCATGTGACTGTCAACCTTTAAGTTCTAGGCTTCAATGTTCATGCTTTATGCTTAAGAGTATGCAATGTAGGATCACATTGTGTCACTGAAGATAGAGATGAGCTTTTTCTAATAAGTCCAAAGATCCACTACGAATGAGTCTATGTTTATATTGAAGTCTCATCTTAAAGTCTTAGTAGTGTGGGTGTTGCATAGTGTGATACTTGTCTTGGAGTCTTAGCCAAGTTCCAATAGAATCACTAACTTCTTTTGTTTTCAATGATTTTATTTAAAAGAGATATATATATATATATAGATATATGAAAAACTTTTAAGGCGCCCATCAAAGTGGCAATTTGAAAAATTAGGTAACCATCATTAATGACTAGCTTATTTTAAAATGGTCAATGTTTTATGGTTAATGAAGGAAAATACACGCAAATACCAGTCAAATTTAACCCATGTATATAATATGCACAATCTAAGTGCCTCGGTTGTTTTTTAGAGTGTTGATTCTATTTATGCATTCAAAAATGCATTTTAAAGGGTGAAAATCCAGGATCTCTCGTTGAACTCCAACAAAAAAAGTAAAAATGTCTCATGGTTAGACTTCTCCTTAATTAAATTTAAATATAAAGTTATGAAATATAATGGTTATAAATATAATTTGTTCTTTAATTTATATGGTAAAATGGATCTTACTTTTAACTATTATTTTCACATCTCTCTATATATAGAAATATATTTTCCATTATTATATGTTTTGAATATCATGGTTACAAATATGAATTATTATTATTTAAATTTATTTATTTATTTGTTTATTTTTTTAACTAGGTTATGTGAGTCTTAAGACGACTGACATGTCTAACATGTCGCTTGAGTAGTTGTGACCCAAGGCATCTAAGTTGTGAAAATAACTTGAGGACCACACCTAGCCTAGGTCACACCATCCCTTAGCATGGTTGTATTTTTTCCCATGGAAATTCGAACCAATGACCTTTACACCACGAAGTGCCTTAACATAACACCTTGTCACCATATGCTCTACACCCAGTAGACTATTATTTAAATTTATTTCAATGTGATATGCACATTATGAATTTTTTCTTTTAAAAATTGTTTGTAATTTTATTAATAAAAACAAAATTAAAGTATAACAAATTTAACTGAATAGATTTATTACTTTTACATTTTATTACTTTTTAATGAGACAACATTATGTTTTTTTATTAGTATTTTTTTATTTAACATGTTATTTTATGACCACTATAACATTTCCATCATACTAGGTTGTAAAGTGCCTCTTCTTTGTGGAATAGAAGTGTCAAGAAGATGACTTGGCGATTGATGTGGAGCCCACTTGGAAAAGGTGATGTGGAGACTAGGAATTCAGGATCTAGAGCTTTGGAAGAATGGTGTTTCAATGTTTTTTTAGATCTGGATGTATTGATATCTAGATGTTTTAGATATCCAAATTAGTGAGAGTTAGACGCGCATTGACCCAAGCTAGAAGGGTGAGGTGCTGACATCAATCAAAAAATTGCGTTGAGGTGGAGGCCCAGGTGGTAGCCACCATTTTGATGACGTGGGTTAGTAGATGTTCCAAATAGCAAAAATCCAAAAATATTGATTTTTGTAAAAGGGGGACTTTGGAGTTTTCCTAGACCTAGATATCGATCATTAACTAAGCATAAATCCAAGAGATTTGGAAAATCCTCTAAAGAAAGAAAATGAAATTCTAAATCTAAATGTATCAAAAAGGCTAGAAATTTAGATTAGCAGAGTGATCTAAAACTTTTAAAAAGGGAATATTAAGAACTTTTTCGAATCCATACACGAATATGATGATGTGTCTATCTATGGATGTGGCCCTATGTGATGATGAAATGTGGACATGGTGATACCATGTGTTAATAGTGATGTGGGGACAAAGGGATACCATGTAGAAATGGTATACAATTTGACATGGGTCTAAGAAAGGTAATCATTTATAGGGTCATAGCTTTGGATCTAGAGCTCAAATTTGGATGAAATTTATATCATCCCCAAAGATCTTGACGAGTTGAAGGCGAGGATTCAAGGCGGTTTAAGAAAGAGAAACTTTGATAACTCCGTATTTATAAAATAAACTTTGAAATGAGCCTAATCACCTTGTTTTTTTTTTTTAAATGAAAAAATAAATGTATTATGATATAATTTATTTATAAAACATTTAAATAATTGAGTCACAATTAATGAAATTAACAAACCAAGCATATACATGGTTGAGTCACAATTAGTGAAATTAACAAAACCATGAATACAACCTACATGAAAGTAAAGCATAATACAAATATAGGAACTAAAAAGATTGTAATGAACTATAAAATAAGATTTTTGGAAATTTGCATAGTTGACAAACAAAATCCGTCACTTTAACATATATTATATAACTAAGAAAATGAAACATGGAAGGAATATTGGAGTCTAAGATGAGAAGAAAAAAAGGGAAGAAAAATTAGAGTAGAGAGTGGAAATGGTATCAAAGTTTCAAAAAAGATAGAATTATTGTTCAAATATGTAAAAAAAGATAGTGTGTTAATTTCAAGTGTTATATTATAAATTAGCATACCCCTAAAGTAGGGGAAGGAAACGCCGAAGAGGAACAAGAAGAGGAAGAGGTTAAATTTTGTTTATATGTAAATGTATTGAATATAAAATTAACAATTCATTTAAAATAAGTGTTGCAAGGGTGTTTAATGCCTACCATTCTAGTTCGAGATTATGCTCTAGAAAAAAATACGTAAAACCTTATAACGTGCATAGGGCTTGCCACTCAAGTTAAAATTTATGCTCTAGAAAAGATTACATAAAACATTATAACTTGCATTGGACAATAATAAATTAACAATATTTGATGATAACAATAATAAATTAATAATAAACAAAAAATTGTATAATAGTTATTACAAAATATATATAAATAATATTCTGAAACAATATAACAAACACTTTAAATAATTATTTATTATTGATATCTCAATATATATATATATATATATACATATACATACTTGAGTATATTGACCATGGAATTAAAATACTTTAAAACCCGGAGTTCAAGTGCACTATTGCTTTTGCCTCATTAGTTGCTTGTAACAACCCACAATTGCAATATACAACTAATTATATCAATTACATGATTCATAATCTACACACAACTATTCAACTAATTTGCATATAATTTTCAAAAAACACGAGTAGAGACGACTTACGAGTAGCGACAATATTCCTTACTTCTGATTTCAAAGTTGAACATTATTCGAATCCTACTAACATCAACAATTTTTTTGGGGACGACTCTTCACCCAACCATAGGCTTAGTTGCACATAATCTTTCTACAATTGGCCAACCCCGAGCCCTCAACCAACTACTACTGCCAGGGAATTCTTTGTTTCACAATACTTTTCTTCAAAAGAATGGATGAATCAATAATTTCATCCTCCTAATAGACCAAACGGTTCCAAAAATGGAAAGGGATATGCATGCACACATTCCATGTGTCAACATGCCAACTTATATTTCTTTATTTTAAGATTTATTTTTCTTAATTTAGCTATTTCTTATTTTATTAAAAAAAATATATTTTGTTAACTATACTTATTCTTACTATTTTTACAGTTTATTTATACATATTTATTTAGAATTTCAGTTTTATTATTTACTATTATTATATTTTCTTCATTATTTTTTATTAATTTACTATTATTATATTTTCTTTATTATTTATTATTTATTTATCATTATTATCTTTTCTTTATTATTTATTGTTCTAATTACTTATATATTAATATTTTTATTTTTATTTATTTATATGTTTATTATTATTATTATGGGGCATTAGATACTCCCCCTCCTTAAGGAACTTCATCACGAAGTTAAGTTGAATCATTTAACTTTTTATTTTATTATATTTAGTTATTTATTACTTCATGTTTGCCTTATACCCTCAGTTGAACTAGTATACCAGCAAACATCGAAAGTTTCCACAACACCTAGGAAATCCCAAGGAATCTCAATCATTTGTCCCAACTTTCGGAACCAAGCATAAAGTCTCATCGGTCTATACCATAGCCCAAGGTTGGCCCCAAGGCTCACGCCAAAGCTTAGACCTCATCCGCCCCAAGGTAGGCATCCGGTCCTAATACTCAATGAATATGGGCATCTTGCAAGGCTGACCCACTCCCTCCACACTCACTAAGGTGCACAACCCCATGCATCGAATTTCTCACGCCCCCTCATGACTTCAACATCCCGATCCAATATTGTAGGTTATAACCCCGTACAGAAATTACCTCCATACAAATTCTGAAAAAACAAAAATTAAACAATAGTGAGAGCATAAACCATAAAATAGATATGCACAGATATTTTCCCATGGATCCCAAAACTGGACTACCAGATTGATTTTCCATTATATTTCTTTCAATGTTACAATACATATATATACATGTCGAAGCATCCATAAATCCCAATCCACTAACCCTGGATTAGAACATAATCGTAGTTCCCTTGATTGGATCTACAAAATACCATGGACAGAAACCCATCATGCTCAATACCATGTGCGAAATCCATGCACAAAACCATAGGTAGGTCTGCCCACCTAATATAGGGTCCAAAAAAAAAATTGTGGCGCTGCCCCAGACCCCGTGCAAGGGGGCTACCGCCCCCTTGCTAACCCCCCAACAAAGAGGGTTGTCACCCCCCTGCTACACCAAGTGTAACGTACATCGGAGGTAGTCATGGAAAGAATATAACACACATCCAACATTCTCCCACTTGTTCTTTTCTTCCACAAGAGAGCTTAGTCATTGGTCTAGCCCTACAACACATGTTGTTTCTCTACACCAAGAGAACTTCTCAGTGCTCATAGACTTTGGAAATGCATCTACAGTATTCTTCAAAGTGTCCACCTTTACCAACAACACCTTTTTCTCCTCAACCATATCCCTCACAAAGTGATATTGAACATCAATGTGCTTTGTCTTTGAATGATAATCAGGGTTCTTTGCCAAGAAAATTGCACTTTGGTTGTTACAATTTATCCTTATAGCTCGTTGTACTAACCCCATACTTGAACACAATCTTTACAACCAAATTGCTTCCTTGCTTGCATGAGTGGTTGCCATGTATTCTTCCTCTGTAGTTGAAAGTGCCACTACAGACTGTCTCTTACTCATCCAATTGACTGCACCTCCAAATAGGTTAAACACATACCCACTTGTAGATCTTCTCTTATCCAGATATCCAGCCTAGTTTGCATCAACAAAGCCATGGATGTCTAAAACTTTGTCTAATCCTGGTCTTCCTTGGTAGCACAAACCACGATCATTAGTGCCACGCAAATACCTAAAAACCCACTTCACTGTTGTCCAATGCTCCTTCCCTAGTTTTGACATAAACCTACTCAATACTCCCACTGCATGTGCAATGGTTGGTCTAGTACAGACCATTGCATACATCAGGATATTGACTGCACTTGCGTATGGAACACAGTACATGTCATCTTCCTCTTCTTGTGTCTTGGGACACTATTCAGCAGATGATTTTACACCTACAAGAATAGGAACCTTCACCAGTTTACTCTCTTGCATATTAAACCTCTGCAGTATTGTCTCAACATGCTTCCTCTAGTTTAACCAAAACTTGCTCTTTGACCGATCTCGTTTAATTTCCATGACCAAAATATAGTTTGCAACACCAAGATCTTTCATGTCGAGTTTCGAGGACAATTGGGTCTTTAAATCCTGAATAATTTATTTTTCATTTCCAACCAACAATATATCATCCACATACAAGAACAGATAAATAACACGGTCACAAATTAATTTAAAATATACACAGTGATATGCTTTGCTTCTAGTGACACCAAGTCCCCATATAAATGTATCAAATTTCTGATACCACATCCTTGGTGACTCTTTTAACCCATACATAGATTTTTTTTATCTTGCATGCTAGTTATTTCTTACCCTTCACCATGAAGCCTTTAGGATGCTTCATGTAGATCTCTTCTTCCAGATCCCCGTGAAGAAATGTTGTCTTCACATCCATCTATTCTACCTTGAAATCAAAGGCAGCAACAATAGATAAAAGTAATCTAATAGAAGCTACCTTGGAAACAGGAGAAAAAATATCACCGAAATCAATTCCTGACACTTGGGAATAACCCTTTTCTACCAATCAATCTTTGTACTTCTCCACCTTGCCTTTTGCATTCATCTTCTTCTTAAACACCCATTTGTTGTTAATGGGTTTCCTTCCAGTCGATAAATCCACCAGATCCCAAGCCTCACTTTTGTGCAAAGATGCCATTTCATCAACCATGGCCTTTTTCTAGAGTTTTCCATCCTCTAAATCTAATGCTTCCCTCACAGTTTTGAGATCATCATTAGTAATAGATAAAGCAAAATTTAAACAAAAAGAAGATGGACTATACCTTTCTAATTGTCTTCTTTCTTGAACTGTTCTTCTCACAGCTTGAGTTTGTGGCTCTTCATCTTCTTATTCCTCTTCTGTGTGGGATAGTCATGGAAAGAATATAACACACACCCAACAAATATCAGGCACTCGACCTCCTTAAGATGGCATAGTTATCACTTACTGCAAAATTGTTTGAATGGTGCCAAATGATGTCAAAAGAATGCAAATGAGCAGATAAGCTTGCAATCATCCTTCAAGTAGCATAATGACAAAACTCCTATATCGAACCCTCTCCATTGGAAAGTTCTCTAAACAAGCTTTCCAACAATATGTGGAAGTCCAAAAATGGACTCTTGGATCAAAATATATGGTCTGTTGAAGTTCAAGGATTGAAACCTTAGGAAGGAATATCGGAGATCGCATATCATAGGTCCATTAACATTAGGCATATTGAAGCAATGCATATCATAGGTCCTACAAATCAGGCATATCTCCAATCGGAGAATCGGAACTTCTTCAGGTGCCAACCTTTAAAAAGTTGTGATATGGGTGAAGCGCTGATAGTGTTAAAAACTGTCGGTAACACCAATAAAGGATTAACAAAGGATTTCATCTCAAAACCAAAGGTGGGCGGGCCCTTTTCTCTCTCCTCTAGCAGGATACATGGTGGCATATAATTGGTTCTGATAAAGCTACAGTGGCATCTGATATTAGCATGATGTGGCGGTATGGATGGACACGTGGTAGGTAATTTTGGCCTAAGGGAGAAAATCTGGGTAACACGTGTCACCACTCATGAGGTGCCATGTGGAATTGATGACGTCATATTGGAGATCGCATATCATAGGTTGAGGACGTCGGCACTTTGTAACACTTAATACTTGAAAAAATTCTAATAAGGGGGCTCCAATATTTGGATGACACATAGTCTAGAAGAACTTAAAGAACCAAGGGCAGAGAGATTTTAACAAAGGGAGAATGGCCCCCAGCAGGAGTCTAAACACTCTAGCATATCAAGGCTAATCGATAGGTCACGGTCCTCAGTCCTATGGTGATAAATTCATGAAGGACTAAGAAGAAGGAGCTCATCATATCAGAGGTCGACAATCAGAAAATACCAATACTGCACCACTAAGAAGATGTTGATATGGAATCGCGCTAATAAGGAAGCACATAGATTTAAATAATGTGTGGGATGGAAGCTACAATATTGAATGAAGGCATAGAGAATATGGTAATTGAAAAGGTCTAATCCTATGGAAGAATGTGTAACAAGAAACTAAGGACAACATAGGCAACATAAATGAATCTGACTGCTTCGCATGCATGAATGGTCGTGGTAAATAAGAATAGATTGGTCACCTTTGTGGACGGTCGAGATCCATGGAATGATAAATAAGCATGGGAATCTTGGAGGAGTGTGTAGGTCACCTGATAATTAATTCCTTAGCATGGAGCTCCACACAGTCATGCAATGAAAGACTGCTAGGTCAATCTCTGTTTCTGCATTGTGGCAAGAAACCGAGAGTTGATTGCTCCCGGCTCTTAGAGAGTGGGGAATTCAAGCAGTTAAGGCAAAAGCAACAAGTGAACCAACCAAGCAACTAAAGGGGAAAATCATGGAAAAGATGTGATCTGATCAAAGGCCATCATAGGAATGGCATGGAGATATTTTCCTCAACCATCATTCAGTTTTCTTTATGTCTATCATTATGTAATTTTTGCATTTCAAGAATGGAATCAAATCCAATTGTAATCATTTTGGGCAGCACAAGCTTCATACATTGAGTCAGCTAGTCGATTGGATAGCTGGAGCTCAGCTGAGATATTTTGTAACTATTGTTCAAAGCTCCCCCTCTCCTTATAAAAAGAGGGAAGAAACACTTAAACAAGGTTCCAGAATTCTGCACCCAAGAGGCATGAATTCTATGATTCCACTTTGGTTCAATTTGCTTGTTCATGAGGTCCTTGGCCTGATACAATTTGTAAATGTAATGGACTAGTGATTTGGACTCCATATTCAAGGATTAATGAAATTGTTTTGTTGATTCCAATGACAGCAATCTGTAGCATGTTTCCCCTTTGTTTATCACTTCATGTATGTCTTTCCTCCTCTGAAATAGTGTAATGAAGTTATTGGTATCTCTCCTTATGGTTGTATGTTTACTGCTAAGTAGTAAAGAGTACATGTGTTAACTACAAATTTACTTGTGTTATTTAATAGCCTATAGTACCTGTATGTGCATAGATTTACTAATTGTTGTTTCATGACAAATGTATTCATGAGGCATAGAATTTGAGACCTTAATTCACACTCCACTCTTTCTACATTTTCATCTCCTCACTCTTCCATATTTATGCTCGATATTGTTGCTTAGGATTATGTGTTTTTCCTATCCCTCTACATCAATTCCCCTCATTTCCTTCCTCTTCTTCATCTATACTACAACAACAATGTTAAGTTGCCTATTGTTGTGTGTCGGCCACCAAAACCAAGACATTTCTCTTTGAGATTAGCCATATTTACTCCATGAGTATTTAGATCTATGTGTTTGATTAAGTTTACCTTGATGAAGGACTATTTAACCAAGCCCCCAAATTATCTCTTTTCAAACTACATTACATATGGAGTGTAGCATAAATCCCTACTTATAATATTCAAAAGCACTCCTCTCGGATGCCCTAGGCATTGAACCCTTTCTCTAAACCCGGGGGTTGTTTCTAGGAGGCTTCTACATTTTTTGAAGCAATTGTATGATAGGAGATAAAAAAATATACAACATCTTTCTAGCGTCATTACCGAGGAACGAATTAGAATATTTTTCCCTGGGTATGACAATTTTTACATTCCCTCTGTCAGGTGAACAAGGGAAGTTTGGATTAAAAATCTCTTACCTTGGCCACTCCACTATTTGAATATTATTGTAAACACCCTAGTGTCTCCATTGTCTACATCATTATTTGGTCATCCTGGCTTTCAAGAGGCCTCATACTCGCTTTGATGCTAACAACAGAAAACTTCCCCTACATCTGAACTTAAGATCACTCACCTAAAGGGGTTTTCAAAATAGCCATTACTACATTCTTGGCCAAAAAAATTGCCCCAGTGGATTTTTCTTCTGTTGTTGCTTATCCCCGTCATGTCCCTTCATTTCATGAATGGTATACCTTCTTGCCTAGATTCAGTGGAAACACAGATAGAAGGTCAAACCAGCACCTCAAGGATTTTCATGAATGCATGGAACAATTGTGTATTTTTTTGAAGATGTGAAAATGAACTTGTTCATTCATTCTTTAGCTGAAGATGCTAGAGTTTGGTATAGAACAATACCTTGTGGCAGCATATCTTCCTTAAAGAGCTTTCACATAGCATTTAATCTTTTTTGCAAAAGATTATATCCACCAGGTGCTCTGTTTGAATATTGTTGTGCACATTTTAATGTTGAAAATATTTATGCGGTTAATGATCCTGCTGAATATTTTTGTGGGGTTCAACTCCAAGAAAACATATACTTGCATCAAGAAGCATCACTCGGCGATAAAGAAAGGGAAGAGGGAGACATTATCAAGCTCCAAATAGACCCTCAGAGATCGAATTCTGCTGAATTTTATGATTCTCCTTCTTATGATTCGTATGACTCCGATGCGATGTTGAGCAATGTAGGAATACAACAGCCCCAGTTTTGGGAAGCTACACAAAAAGAGGAGGCCCACTAGGAGGTCAATAAAGAGGCTCCAGTTTATGATCCACATCCTTCAAATGGAGAACAATTCCAAGAAGTTGATATTAAAATCGATGAAGATTCTCCGATCTATAATTCAGATGATTTAGAGGACGATGAGATTGTTGTAGACTTTCAAAGGGATTTGCTTACAAAAAAGTGGGCAGAAGATTACCAACAACAGCTTCTTCTAGAGGAGCCCATAGTTGAAGAGCTAAGCAATGTCGATGGTTGCCTGTTGTAGAAATATTCTTGTCGGGAAACTGTTCAAGAGAGGGAGACAACCATAAACTTCTCTCAATAGTTCTATGATCTAGTAGATGACTATATAGCATCTTTCTTTGGTCAGCAACTGATCTTAATTATGGTGTATATATTAAATGTTTTACCTCAAGATTTAAAATGGTGCATGCTTGTTTTAGTTGTTGACTTTCAAGAGAAAAATGGCATAAGGTATAGTACTGAGATGCTCGGTTGGTATCATTGGAGGTTGACCTCACTTGGATGAATTGAGCCCTATGCATAAGCAAGAGTTGTATATAAATAAGCTCACTACGTGAGTGTGTAATTTCTAGTTTTTAGAGTTTCTAGTTATGCATTTCAGTTTTATGAGGAAAGGGCTCCCAACAAATAAAGTGCCACGGAGATTTTCTGGTTTTATAGGTTCAAGATATTTTTGACTCCATGACCAATGGTGAAGGCTACTAGTCTACAGGTTCTCAGCACCTTGCTAGCAAGGCATTGTCCCCAATTAGAGCCAATGTTATCACTTACTGCAAAATTTTCCGAATGGTTCCAAATGATGTCAAAAGAATGAAAATGAGTAGAGAATATTGCAGTCGTCCTTTAAGCCACAGAAGGAATCAACACCTACATCGAACCTTTCTGTTGTAAATTTCCCTGCACAAGCTTTCCAATGATATGTGGAAATCCAAAAATGGACTCCTGGATCAAAATATATGGCCTGCTAAAGTTCAAGGGTTGAAGCCTTACGAAGGAATATCAAAGGTCTGATATATCGAAGATCGCATATTGAAATTCCAGCGACATCAGGCATATCGACGCATCACATATTGGAGGTCCTGCATATCAAAACATTGGCATGTCAGGCATATTGGCAATCAAAGAATCAGAACTTCTTCAAGAGACAACTTTTAAAAAGTTGTGATATGGGTGAAGCGTCGATAGTGTTAAAAATCGTCACGAATGCCAATAAAGGATTAACAAAGGATTTCATCGCAAAACCAAAGGTGGACGGGTTCTTTTCTCTCTCGTATAGCAGGACACATGGCGGCGTATGATTGGTTCCAATAAATCTACAGTGGCATCTGATGTCAACATGATGTGGCAGTACGGAAGGACACATGGTGGGTAGTTTTAGCGTTTTGAAGGGGCCTAAGTGGGAAAATCTGGGTGACACATGTCACCACTCATGAGGTGCCACGTGGAAGTGATGAGGTCATATCAGAGATCGCATATTGGAGTTTGAGGATGTCGACACTTTGTAACACTTGATACTTGAAAAAATTCTAATAAGAGGGCTCTGATATTTGGTTGGCAAATAGTCTAGAATAACTTAAAGAACTAGGGGTGGAGATCTGTTAAAAAGGGGAGAATGGCCCTCGGCAGGATTCTAAACGCTCTAGAACCTCAAGGCTAAGTGGTAGGTCATGGCCCTTGGTCCTATGGTGATAAATGCATGAAGGGCTAAGCAGAAGGAGCTTGTCATATCGGATGTCTGCAATCGGCAGATTAGAATACTGCACCAATGAGAAAATTGCGATATGGAATTTCTCTGATAAGGAAATATAGAGATTTAAAGAATTTATGGGCTTGAAAATGAGATATTGAATGAAGGCACAGAGGATTTAGTAATTGAAAAGGGCTAATCCAGTGGAAGAATCTGTAACAAGAAACCAAGGACAACATTGGCAGCAAAAATGAATTCAATTGCTTCGCGTGCACGAATGGTCATGGTAAATAAGAACAAATCGGTCACCTTTGTGGACAGTCAAGATCTGTGGAATGATAAGTAGGAATGGGACCTTGGAGGAGTGTGCAGGTCACCTGAGAATTAATTCCTCAGCATGGAGCTCCACATAGTCATGCAATGAAAAGTTGTCAGGTCGATCTATGTTTCTGCACTATGGCAAGCAACTGATAGTTGATCACTCCCAACTCCAAAGAGTGGGGAATTCAAGCATTTAAGGTGAAAGTGACAGGTGAACCAGCCAAGCTACTAAAGGGGAACATCATGGCAAATATGTGGCTTGATTGGAGGCCATCACAGGAATGGCAGGGAAATATTTTCCTCAACCATCATTCAATTTTATTATGCCTATTATTCTATAATTTTTGCATTTCAAGAACGGAATCAATCCAATTGTAATCATTTTAGGTAGCAGAACCTTCACACATCAATACAGCTAGTCGATTAGATACCTAGAGCTCAGTTGAGATATTTTGTAACTGTTTTTCAAATCTCCCCCTCTCCTTATAAATAGAGGGAAGAAACACTTAAACGAGGTTCCAAAATTCTGCACCCAAGAGGCCTGAATTCTGTGGTTCCACTTTTGTTCAATTTTCTTGTTCATGAGGTCCTTGGGCTGATACAATTGCTAAATGTAATGGACTGGTGATTTGGATTACATCTTCAAGGATTAATGAAATTGTTTTGTTGATTCCAATCAGAGCAATGTGCAGTATGTTTCCCCTTTGTTTATCACTTCATATATGTATTTCCTCCTCTGAAATAGTGTAATGAAATTGTTGGTATCACTCTCCTTAGGATTGTATGTTTGTTTCTAAGTAGTAAAAAAGTACATCTGTTAACTACAGATTTACTTGTGTTATTTAAGAGCCTACAGTACCTATATGTGCACAGATTTACTTATTTATTTTTGGTGACAAATGTATTCATGAGGCATAGAGTTTGAGACCTTAATTCGCGCTCCACTCTTTTTGCATTTTCATCTCCCACTCTTCAATATTTCAGCTAGATTGTTGCTTAGGATTTTGTGTTCTGTCTAACCCTCTGCATCAATTCCCCTCCTTTCCTTCCTCTTGTTCATCTATACTACAATAGCAATGTTAAGCTTCCTATTGTTATGTGTCAGCCACCAGATGAAGACATTTCTCTTTGAGATTAGCCATATTTATTCCCTAAGTATTTAGATCTATGTGTTTGCTTGAGTTTACCTTGATGAAGGACTATTGAACCAAGCCCCTAAATTGTCTCTTTTCAAACTACATGACATATGGAGTGCAGTAGAAATCCCTATTGGTAATCTTCAAAAGCACTCCTCTCAAATGCCCTAGGCACTAACCCCTTTCTCTCAACCCAGGGGTTGTATCTAGGAGGCTTCTACGTCTTCTGAAGCAATCCTGTGACAAGAGATAGAAAAATCTACAACAGGTCCTATAGCCCCTCAAGATTTATCCATTAAGAGTTATACAAGACAAAGGAACCACTGGCATATGTAGTGTTGATTGAGTATGTCCACAACCCATATGGTGTTAAATATTCTCCCTCGCAGGTATTAGCTCCTGTGAGATCATCAAATCACTCAGCCCTCTCGGCTCATTTGTGGAGTTCTTGTTAGTCACCACATCTCAACATGCATCTAATGCATTAGTTTTAATCATAACATCATTAAAATAGTCCACATGTAAACTCTTGCATATCATCATGATAACATAACATCATTGTTAATCACCACATTCTAAATAGTAAAGAAATGCATACTCTTACATGTCATAAAATTTGCATGCAATTACCACATGCTTCACATCATAAAATAACCTCATAAGTTATAACATCAACATCAAAGACATATCATTAAATCACATAATAAATGAACCGCATGTTAATATACCTCATATCATAACATCATAATTCCTATGCATATCATATCCCTCGTGAGCATACAACATAATTATCATAACAACTAAATAAATAAAAACCACATGTGCATTATTATCCTCATACCATCATATCACGAAACCTCATCCCAAGATTATACTCAACAGTCCTACGTTGACATAACAATTAATTAAAACCATAACTGAAATCATAGTGTATGATTTAGATGTATCAACAAAATTTAAACAATAAGACATGATTTAGATGCTCCACAAAGTATCTATCTAAGCTAAGTTATGCAATCCTGTCTAGTTAACCGCATAATTTAATTAAATAGATAAGTAAAGTCATGAAAAATAGTATTTACATCCTCCCAGGTAGTTGACCCTAGGCTATATTGGTCCCATTGAACCTTGACTTGCTCAAACTGACGATTCCTAAGTCGAAGAACCTGATGGTCCATTATATAGAATGGTTCGACCTTAAGGATTCCTCCTCATAAACCTATAATTTCTCAAATTTCAACACATGGGATGGACCAGGTACATATTTTCTAAGCATAGAAACATGAAACAAATTATGCATCTTTCTTATATGGAATGGTAGCTTGAGCTTATAAGCAACCGATCTGATCCTCTCTAGGATCTTAAATGGGCTGAAAAATCTAGGGGTGTTATGTGGAATTTACGATTGCGGACAAAGGTATCTTCCCTAGACCTAGTGGACTGGTCTAGAACAACATAAAGCAAATAATATAGAGTTTCCCTTAGAGAAATTGAAGAATGGAAAGAGACCTACTTGGAATCCATTGCAAGCTTTGCTTTCCTCCTTGCTTATAAGCTCCAATCATAGCTCCAAATTCTATAATTAGGACATGTACATATAACTAAAACAAGCCAGAGACATCTACGTAGCACAATTCAATTAATCTATTCAATGAATTAGTGAGGCATTGAAATACATGAATGTAAATGTAACACAACACATATAGGAAAATGATATCCTCTTTGTATTAATAGAAATAGGAGAGAGTTTACAATCAAGAATTGTAATTGATCTTATAGAGTTCTCCCCAAGTTGACTTATCCTTCCTTATCACAAAGCACACCTCAATGTCACCCTAATGCATGAATGTAATGACTCCTTTAGATTCAAGGCAGTAGCATAAGGGCATAATTAGTCTCCAAAAGTCAACCCTAATGTTGTAGATGGCAGTAAATTTATAGGAGAGGGATAGTAGTTTAGGATTTACCATAATGAGCTTGAGATCCACTTATGATGGGAATATGAGCTCGGGATAAGAGGTGAAGTCTCCAAGGTAGGATTAGATATGACTCGAGCTTCTTATCCATGTTAAATTGTTAAAACAACCCCTGGAAGCTTCTGGAAGAGGAAGTTTCGGAATATTTTTTAATTTTTCTGAATTTTTAGAATTAGTGCACCTACTCAATTATGCAGGGTGCACTACAGCACACCCTCTAGAAAAGGAGATATTGCACTGTAGCACACTTGCTCAGTTATGTAGGGTGAATTGGACAAAAAAATATGGTTTTTCAATAGATAGAACCAGAAACTCAGGTTTTTTAGAGAGGTCATGCTTAGGGCTTTGTGTAGGGATGATGATAACATTTTCACAGATGTGGATTGATTCGGTTTTTAGGCCTATTGACCAGATGTGACAAAATGGCCTATAACAGATTTCCCCCTAAAGTGCAAAGTCAGGAACGGTAGCTGATGACTGAAGTGCTTTACCTTGTGACAAGTTAGGATCAAGAACAATTGGTTGAGATCATTATCTGTTACAATACATTTTCATCATGATATCATTATTGATGGAGGCATACTGATTTGATTTAGAATATTAGATTTTTGTGCTAAGATCCTCCTCATATCATAAACAAATTATTTCATTATGCTTAAGGATTCATGAATTTTTGCAAGTGAAATGATGAGTTTTTATGTTAATTTATGAGAAATTTAACATAAATAAGAGACTGAGCTACGTCTTCTTGGTCCAGCTTCCAATGGATTGGGCCTATTTATTATGCTCAAAAGTATAAAAATATGCATTTACAATGCTCAAATTCTTCTGAAACCTACTCCAATGAGTCCAGAATGTCCAAAAATAGCTAACTATCCTCTTTTTGCATCCAATTTTGTGGAAAACTGAATAATTTATGACCTCTCGTAGTTTTCCCAATATTCACTCCACAAATTGCACCATTTTCGGCATGACCCTGCAATTTCACTTCAAAAAGCGCTAACAGGGCGAAAATTTCGTCGCGTGTTGGCCATAAACTATCAGCACCGACAACCCCATCGCAAATTGCAATCGGCAGGAACCGATGGGTCTTATGGTTTGTGAACGCAGCGTGGGCGATGTGAGATTGCAATAAGTGGCAAACCTGAAAACCTATGGATTGTAGTATAACTTGTATCGCATCTGGAATATATCGCAATCGGCGAAGCCAGGGTAAAACATATAACATAACTTTGAATTGTGCTATATGCGATTGCGATATCGCAGTCACAACCTGATCTTGTTGGGGTCGATTATGTAACACTTCCTTGTTGCGATGTGCAATTATGATTATCGCATCACACCCTAGCTTGCTCTGGGGATGATTCTTTAACGTCAACCCACCTGCGATATGCTAGTTAAGAACCAACTTGCGGGCATGGTGGTAAAGCTTGGTGTCACCCTCTCATTCGTCCATCTGTATAACCTTCAACTAATAACATCCTGCCAACTCATGCCTATACGAACATGCAACGTGGAAATCAACCATTCACTGATGAGATTACGGTGCCACCTCAGCTGCACAGTCAGCGCCGACTAGGCAGCCTACTAAGCAGTACAGACTGCTAACTGGGTTGTCCCCTTTTTTTCCAAAAATTTACTTATTTCCCAAAGTGAAAACAACACGTTTCTGAAGCCATACGGGGTCCATTTCATGTGAAACGAGTTGCGTTGAATTCAGGATGACGAGCACTACGCGGTCGTTCAGGTTCCACACGATTCTGACAACTTTGATTTTTGAGCATAATTTTGAGCACTTGATCACTCCTCCCCATTGGAAGCCTTTTGGACCCCAAAATGTCACTTCGGTTGTCTAGCAGGTGAGGGTACAGTTCCCTCACCTTTCCAACCTCTATCCATTTGGATTTTAAAGGATTTGTACCCTTGAGCCCCAACTCTAAGATAATTGACCCTTATCCTTTTTTATATCCTTGTTCTTCTGTCAAGTATAGTGTCTTGCTAAAGCTCATAAAGGAATTATGGAGAAAAGTCTTCAATATATGGAATTTGAATATTATCTCCTTGATCTTCAACCAAAGGAGGCTCATACAACCTTAAATTCTCAACATTAACAACAGCATAAATTTGCATATATGAAGGCGAATCCAACCTGAAGGCATTGTTACCGATCTTTTCCAAGATTCTGAATGGACCATATATAATTGGTTTTAGTTTTTACCTTCTCCTTGGAGGCTCTCTTTGTTAATGTGAAGCCAAAATTCATCACCAACTTGGAACTTGTGATCCTGATGATGCTTGTCGTGCCTTGCTTTGTACTTTCCTTGGCATTTCTCAAGCTATTCTTGAATCTTTTGGTGTACTAATTGAATTTGTTCAATGAACTTTCTTGCTTTGTCTATGTCGCTATGACCTTCAATAGCAACATCTTTGCCAAAAATAAAATCCAAAGGAAATTTAGGCAAGTATCCCAAGCATGCCTCAAATTGTGAAGTTTGAGTTGAAGAGTGCTTGGCTCAATTGTAAGCATGTTGAATATAGTGCAAATGTTCATCCCACAACTTAGGATGCTTGCTGCAATACCCACGAAGAAGATGTATCATTGTTCTTTTCACCACTTCTGTTTGACCATCTGTTTGTGGATAAAAATTTGTACTCTTTTTCAATTTGGTGTCCATGAATCCCCACAAGGTTGAACAAAAATTCCCAACAAAGAGAGAATCTTGATCACTAACAATGGATGTGGGCAATCCAAAATGCACCCAAACATTCTGAAAGAATAACTGAGGAATTTGTTCAACTATAACTTGCTTTTTACATGGCATCAAAATACACATTTTGTTGAACCTATCCACAACTACATACAAATAATCATGACCTCTTTTTGACAATGGAAGACCTCCTACAAAATCCATAGAAACACTCTACCACGGTTGTGAAGGAACCGGAAGTGGTGTGTACAATCTTAGCTTCCTATTACTAGGCTTACTGATTGCACATAATGAACATCCTTAATAAAATGAGACACAGTTTCAAGAATACAAGGCCAATAATAATAACTTTGTAGATGTGCCACCATCTTACTTACACCGAAATGACTAGCAATAAGAGAAGTATGTGCCTCTCTTATGATGTTAACTCTTTCTCCCTGTAGAATACAAAGCTTGCCAAGATGGTACAACAAGTTATCATGCAAATGATAATCCAATTCCTCTACTTGGTTACCTTTACTCAAGCCTGCATAAACATTTTGAAAGTCATTATCTAATGCATATTGCTCAATATAACTTTCATGTAAAATAGAATTATACTTGAGTAAAGTAGTTGCACTAAGAATAGGCCTACAAAGCATATCAGCAAATTTATTGTAGACACCTTTCTTATACCTCATTACCAAGTGGAATTGTTGAAGAAAACCGATCCATTGGAAGTGCCTTGATTGCTACAACTTTGATTGAGATTGCAAGTATTGCAATGGTTGATGATCAGTGTGAATGATTGTTTCCTTACCCATCAATTAATGTTTCCATTTTTTCACACTTTGCACCAATGCGTACAATCCCTTTTCATATGTAGGATAGTTAATCACTGCACCATTAAAAGTTAATGAATGAAAACAGATAGGCTTACCATGTTGCATGAATACTACACCCGCAACGTAGTCACTAGCATTAGTCTGAATCTCAAATTACTATCTCAAGTCTGGAAGTGCAAGTATTATAGTTGTATCGATATTTTCCTTCAATGCAGTAAATGCCTTTTTTTGTTTTCCTCCCCATTGAAAAACCTTTTTCACACTTGTCAACGCATGCAAAGGAGCGACTATAAGAGAAAAATTAGCAATGAATTTCCTCTAATATTGGGCTACTCCCAAAAAACTTCTTACCTCATTAACTATCTTAGGTCATAGCCAATTCACAATGACATCAACCTTGGAGGGGTCTATTTTCAACTCACCTCCTCCAACAATATGACCCAAGTAAACTAAAGAATTTTTTCCAAACTCGCACTTTGACATCTTCACATGCACCTGTTATTTTTTCAAGACAACAAGTACTTTTCTTACATGCATGACATGTTCATCACGTGATTTACTGAAAATTAAGATTTCATCTAAGTAGATTATGACAAACTCATCAAGAAATGGCCTCAACACATCATTCATCATACGCATGAATGTAGTAGGAGCATTACATAAACCAAAAGGCATAACTAGCCATTCAAACAAACCTTGTTTTCTTTTGAATGTTGTCTTCCAAATGTCTACTTCAGCTATTCTAATTTGATGGTAGCCACTTCTTAAGTCTAGCTTAGTAAAATACTTTGCATATCTCAATTTATCAATTAAATCATCTATTCTAGGCAGTGGGTAACGGTTCTTTATCGTAATCTTCTTCAATGCACAAAATTCCGCACACATGCACCATGTTCCATCCTTCTTTGGCACTAAGACAATAGGTGAACTACATGGCAAGGAAGATGGTCTGATGATCCCTTTATTCAACAACTCTTGAATTTGCTTCTTAATTTCTATGCTTTCCATCACTAGCATCATGTACATGCCAATGTTAAGAAGAGGATAATCTTGTTGCAACTGTATCTCATGTTGGATTCCTCTCTTGGGAGGTAATCCCTTTGGTTCTTCAAACATCTCATCATATTGGTTAACTATGTCAACCAATTCAGATTTCAAATTTGAATCACAAAATTTAAAAGCTTCATTATCAACATCATTATTGGGTTTGATCATTAGAAGCACAAAATTCTTACTCAAATTCACTAGTCTTTTCATGTGCCCTGCATTAACAAGCAAAAGATTTATTTTCTTGCCATGAGCTCTCACAATATATTCTACTCCATATTTGAATAAATGATATTTTTTTCATGTCTATGGAAGATATTTTTTCTGTCATAAGCGTATGGGCTACCCAAAACTATGCCATAGATATCTAACGGCACAACATCAAGCTCCACTCCATCTATGAAATTTGCAGTAATGGCGAATTTCAATTTACACTTTCTAGTAACTTGCAATTGTGCATTGTCACACACCCATCCAAGTGGATATGGTTTATGATGTGGAACGGTTTCCAAGTTTAAACTTTTGACAATGTTTTCAGAGATAAGATTGGCTTGAGAGCCACTGTCAAAAATCTTATCAATCTTGTTATGTTTTGAGATCACCCTTACGTGAAAAAGTTATATTCCCCTCTTTTCGTTTGGAGTTTCATTTTGTGAGTTTGAAGAACTAGTGCTAGCAATGGATTATTTTCCTTTTAACCCCATGGCTGTGATTTTAGTTTCATCACCCAAATCAAATCCCAAATCCTGTTGAGTGGTTGCAGTTGTCTTTTGTTTTCCCTTGTTGTTGTTTCTCTTTGGTCTCATTTCAGGATGAAGCTTCCAATAGTGTGCTTCATCATGACCCTCCCTGGAACAATGTTTGCATGTAACTTTCTCTACTTCTTTTTTGATAGACGCATTTTTCTTTGCCTTCCCTTTGAAATCCTTTTCATTTCCTTTACTCTTAAATGGCTTTTTACTACCTTCTTCTGGGGTGTTTTTCCCTCTTGCCTCAAGGTGAGTGACTTGCACACACACACAACATCTAGATTATTGGGATTAGGCATTGACATAGTATGCCTAAGGTAACTATGTAAACACCCTATGTACTTCAGCAACGTGTTCTGTGATTGCAAATCTACACCTAACATGAAAGACATTTTTCTGAATTATTGGGTGTAATCTTGCACATTTTGACCTTTAAGATGTCTAAAGTTCTGCCAATCCATGATGCCTTTCTACATATAAGCTAGAGGGTAGAATTGTATTTTGATTGCAGCAATGAAATCACTCCAATAAATTGAGATCTTACCGTGTTTTTTAATCTCCTCTTGGGTATTTGATTCCCACCATACCATTGTTGCACCCTCCATTCTCAAGGAAGCTAACTGAATATTTATGTCATCCTCTTGAAGGTTTTTAATCTTGCAATAGACCTCCAACTGACGAATCTAATTATCAAGATTCTTTACATTCACTTCACCATTATATATGGGCAGCTCAAATTTAACATCAAGTTTTAAAAAAGGTGATTTACCAATTCCTTTTGAAGTATGATGATGAGTATGAGTAAGGGTTGTGTTAGTGGAAGAGGGTGAAGATGCTTGTGAAAAAGAAGATGAAGAAGATGGTGGAGAGGGTGGAGGTTTGTCTCCATTTCATTACCTCCTTTTCCATTACCTCCTCCTGAAGAGTCTTCTCCTTTGGGAGGTTTGGAACTTTCGCCTTGCAACCTGGTATTCCTCTCTTTGTAGAGGACCTTCACCCTCTTTGTCATATCAAAGAAAACCTTTCTAAAGGTCTTCTCATCTTCTATCGTGTTCGTAGTTTCTTCTTCATGAGACATGATCTCTGGAGTCACAACTACAACTCAAGGCTGAATTGGTGTTGAAGATTTTGGCAACCATGCTCTCCTTCCCCTTGAACCAACTTCAGGGCTTCCAACCAGCTTCCCTTCTCCTCTTTTGAGTTTTAACCTTGTAAGCATGACATAAAATTGCAAACAATTAAATCCTTCTTTCACAAAGCAAACCTAATTCTATGATACAAAAATGATCTAATTTATAATATTAGATTGTTGTGTCGAGATCCTCCTCGGATTAGAAACAAAATGCTTTCATTGTGCTTAAAGATTCATGAATTTTTGCAAGTGAAATGATGAGTTTTTATGTTAATTTTATGAGCAATTTAACATAAATTAGAGACTAAACAGCAGCATAACATGTACAAAACATCATCAAAAACACATTACAACAGGAATATGATAAAGGAGTTCTCCCCTCCTAGGCTACGTCTCCTTGGTCCAGCTTCCAATGGCTTGGGCCTCTCTATTATGCTCAAAAGTGTAAAAATATGTGTTTACAATGTTCAAATGCTTTTGAAACCTGCTCTAATGAGTCCATAATGTCCAAAAATGGCTACCTAGCCTCTTTTTGCATCCAATTTGGTGGAAAATTGAAGAGGTTATGACCTCTCATAATTTTCCCAAAATTCGCTCCACAAATTGCACCATTTCCGACATGATCCTACAATTTTGTTCCAAAAAGCGCTAACGGGACGAAAAATTTTCCATGCAACAGCCATAAACTATTGGCACCGACAGCCCCATCGCAAATCGCAAGCAGTAGGAACTAGCAGTTATTATGGTTTGTGAATGCAACATGGGCGATGTGCAATTGCGATAAGTGGCAGATCGGACGGACTATCAACTATAGTATAACTTGTATCGCATCTAGAATATATCGCAATGGGCGAATCCAGGGTAAAACATATCATATTACTTTAAATTGTACGATATGAGATTGTGATATTGCAATTGCAACATGATCTTGTCGAGCTGATTCTGTAACACTTCCCTGTTGCGATGTGTGATTGTGATTATTGCATCGCACCCTGGCTCTGATTCTTTAACATTGACCCGCCTGCGATATGCTAG
Source organism: Pinus taeda (assembly GCA_000404065.3). Taxonomy (NCBI): domain Eukaryota; kingdom Viridiplantae; phylum Streptophyta; class Pinopsida; order Pinales; family Pinaceae; genus Pinus; species Pinus taeda. The sequence continues at coordinate 29,885 of APFE031492273.1, read as the reverse complement.
TTAAGAAACAATCTACGGGTGTGGCGGTAAAGCTTGGTGTTGTTGTGGGTGAGGTCACGAGTTCGACTCTGGCCTCCCCACATAAAAATTTATTCGACCTTTGAGAGGGAAGTGGCAGCCTCCAGGTTTGCCACGTGTCACCCTCTCATTGGTCACTTGTATAGCCTTCAACCAGTAGTATCCTTCCAACTCATGCCTATACGAAGGTGCCACATGGAAGTCAACCATTTGTTGATGATATTACAGTGCCACCTTAGCTGCACAGTCAGCTCCAACTAGGAATCCTAGTCAGTAGTACGAACTGTTGACTTGGTTGTCCCCTTTTTTTCCAAAAAATTACATGTTTTCCAAAGTGAACAGAACATGTTTCTGAAGCCATATTGTGTTTGTTTCGTATGAAATGAGTTGCACTGAATTCAAGATGATGAGCACTACGCAATCATTTAGGTTCCACACCATTCTGACAACTTTGATTTTTGAGCACCTAATCACATACCCATGCTCAACACATAATCTAACATTACATGTACAATGATCAAGAAGTAAGAAGTCGCGACCACTAATGACAAAGAGTTGACCCATGCTTGGATTATTGTCTCTATGATCATAGCCATCATACTTTGTAATCTTGTATTAATCCTAAAAGGGTAGCCCAAATGGATGGATCTATATTTGGGGTCTTCTATCTCATTCACTCGATTTTTCAATGTACAAGTCTTACCATGTGAATAAATGAGTTAGAGTCAAACATGGTAGACACCATCTGATTTCTGGCCAATGATGTAAGTTGTTAACAAACATGAGATAAACCATTGATGATGTTAATGGTTCTCAAGGTACCAAAGTACAATGTGTATGGTGTGAATGAACGAGTTGAAGTTGAATAACACATAGCATATTTCAGTCGAAGGCCAATGATGTAAATCTGTCGCTGAAAGCGAGGAAACTTGCCATTGATGTATGCAAGCCCCAAGGTACCAAAGGGAGTTTCTAAGTCAACTTCTTGGATAACAAGTTGATGTCAAAAAGAAGCTCTTGTCTCAAATCTTGATACACATTTCATGTCGTTGATGGGGGATACAATACCCATTTCCGTAGAACTCTTTTATCCGGAATTTATGATTGTGGACAAAATTGTCTTCCCTAGACCTAGTGGACTAGCCTAGAACAGCAAAAAGAAAAGAATATATATTTTCCCTTAGAGAAATTAAAGAATGAAAAGAGGCCTACTTGGAATTCGTTGAAAGCTTTACTTTCCTCTCAGCTTGTTAGCTCCAATCATAGTTCCAAATTCTATAATCAGAACCTTGCACATACAACCAAAATAAGCCAAGGATCCACAACATCTACGTAGCAAAATTCAATTACTCTATTCAATGAATCAATGAGGCACTGAAATATATGAATGTAAATGTAACACAACACATATGGAAAAACAATATACTCTTTGTATTAATAGAAATAGGAGAGAGTTTACAACCAAGAATAGTAGTTTATCTTGTAGATTTCTCCCCAAGTTGACTTTTCCTTCCTTGTCACAAAGCACACCTCAATGTCACCCTAATGCATGAAGATGATGACTCCTTTAGATTCAAGGCAACAGCATGAGGGCATAATCAGTGTCCAAAATTCAACCCTGATGTTGTATATGGGAGTAAATTTATAGGAGAGGGATAGTAGTTTAGGATTTACCATAATGAGCTTGAGATCCACTTATGATGGGAGGATGAGCTCAAGGGATAAGAGGTGAAGTCTCCAAGGTGGGATCAGATAGGACTCAAGTTTCTATCCAAGGTAAATGGTTAAAAGAACCCCTCAATTCTTTTGGAAGAGGAAGATTTGGAAAAAAAATTAATTTTTCTAAATTTCTAGAATCGGCATGCCTACTCAGTTATGCAGGGTGCACTATAGCGCACCCTCAGAGAAGGAGAGACTGCACTGCATTATAGTTGATCATTTATGTAGGTGCATTGGGCCCAAAAATATAATTTTTCATCGGATAGACCCAAAAACTCAGGATTTTTAGAGAGGCCATGCTTAGGGCTTTATGAAGGGACAATGACAAAGTGTTCACGGATGTTGATTGATCTGGTTTGAGGCCTATTGACCAGATGTGAAAAATGGCCTATAATAGATTGCCCCCTAAACGTAAAGTCAGAAATAATAGCTGATGACTGAAGTGCTTTACCTTGTGACAAGTTTGGATCAAGAACAACTAGTCAAGATCATCATCTATTACAATACATTTTCATCATTATATCTTTGTTGAGGGAGGCATACCCATGCTCAGGACATAAGCTAACATTACATGTACAATTATCAATAAGTTCATCCACTGATAATAGAGAGTGGACCCTTGCTTGGATGAATGTCTTGTATGATCATAGTCATCATACTTTGTAATCTTGTATTAACCCTAAAAACACAGCCCAGATGGATGGAACTAGATTCGAGGTCTTCTATCTCGTTCACTCAATCGTCCAATATACAAGTCTAACCAAGAAAATAAATGACTTGGAGTCGAACATAGTAGACACCATTTTATTACCGACCAATGATGTAAGTCATTAACATACGCGAGAGGAACCACCAATGGCATTAATGGTTCTCAAGTTATTGTAGTACAATTTATATGGTGTGAATGAATGAGTTGATGTCGAACACCACATGGAATATTTCGGTCAAAAGAAAATGATGAAAACATGTCGCTGAGAGCAAGGAAATTTTCCATTGGTGTATGCAAGATCCAACGTACCAAATGGAATTTCTAAGCCAACTTCCTAGATAATGAGTTGATGTCGACAGGAAGCGACCCATCGTAGGAGGGCCTTGATGTATCCCCCATCAACGATATGAAACGGGCATCAATATTTGAGACAAAATGATGTTGATGTGGAACTGGTTCAAGAACGACATACATGAAATGAAGGCGTAGGAGTATCGTAGCAGATATCAGCTAAAGGACATCTCTTGAACATATTGGCGATACTGAATGGAGTTGGCAACATTGACCCAAAACCAAAAGTGAAGGCTTTGATAGGGTTTGATGAACCATAGAGACAAGCATATTTCCCAACCCAATGGTCATGAAGATGAAGTGAAAGAGTGTCATATTCAAGACTCATTACTAATAATAGGTAAAGTGTGATGTTTTCCAATTTCCCCAACCATTTCTGTTTAGTACCTCTTTATTTATGACAAGCTTGAGGAGGATAACATATGCTTGATCTGTAAGTTCATCCTTCAGATGAATCCCTCTGAGTATTTTTAACGAACCATAAGAAGGAGTGGTTCGGTCACGTCATGTTCGACAATTCCATCATTGCTTGATGCTTTTACAAGTCTAGCAAAGGTCTAACTCTGATCCTTTTTCATGTTTAGAGAGTTTGAAAAAGTGGTGAAAAAATAAAACTCCAAAGGTTCATTTTCGTAAATATGTCTCTTGAGTCTGAAAAGGTAGAAAACAATACTCAGGAGAACCTCTTAACCATGTTTGACTAAGGTATTCATTTTTCATAAATATTCTATCCCAATCTGGAAAAGGGTTAAACTCGTACTGAGTAGACATCCTTTCATTTACTTTAATGAGTTCGAAAAGACAAGTGCTCGAAAATATTTTCATGTTTTGCGAGTCTGAAAAGAGTTGAAAGAGGACTCCTCCTGGAGGAACGAGTGGTATGAAGGGTATGACCCGGTTTCGGTCTGGATGAAACTTGCTCAAAAAACATAAAGGTTAAGAGGTTGGCTAATAAGACCACTCATTGCAAAAGTTCCTTAGGAAAGGGTAAAACAACCAAGTGAAAGCGTATGATCAAACAAGCAGATGGTGACAATGGAATGAGAAAACAAAGGCTCATCTGGAAAAATCAGGCTGATAAAAATGGCAATCACAAGAGGTAGGATGAAAATGGTTTCATTTTTACACAAGCTTGAAACATAGGAAAACTATGCTTGAGAATACGTGAAGATGGTTTCATTTTTTCACAAGCTTGAACATGAGAAAAACTATGCTTGAAATAAGTTTGCATGCCCCCTATATAATGACTCAATTCTAGGCACATGCCCCCAAGCTCCATTTCAATCACTTAAGTCAACTAATGGTTTCTAGGTGGATGGAATGAAGGTTCATTTATGAGATCAAGTGAAAGACTCGACTAGGGATTTACAAGATCTAATAAAAGACTCAAATTGGAAGGGCATTTGTTTCATTTTTTAACAAGCTTGACACAAGAAAAGAACTATGCTCATGGAACATTGTTTAATTTTTTAACGAATTTGACATAAGAAAATGAACTATTCTCAAGGAACCTGTTGTAGAGGCTACAACCATCCTCCAAAATTTTTCCTTAGCTTCGTTTTGTAACCTCCCTACCAACCTTTCACAGCAGCATGTCTTACTTCGTCAAGTACACAAGCTTTAGTGATTTTCTTGCAAAAAGGAAGCCTGTTTATCAAATCTTGATGCATTCTCCTGACGGGTTGTTTCTTAGACTTGGTCCAGTTGCAGACTGACCAGCTCCCTCAAGAAATTGCGCAATTCTAGAGGGAAACCAATCTTCCCTCCAGAAATTACAGAATTCAGTCTGGCAGCCTGCTGGGCTCCAGAATTGCGCAATTCTGCCTGTCAAGCTTCATCCAGAAAATTGCACAATTCCTCCCAACAGGGTTGCTCAGCCCAGGAATTGTGTAATCCTGGGCAACAGTCAGCTGCGCTACCCAAAAATTGCACAAATCTCCTGGGTTGTCAGTCCAACTCCCTTCCTGAAATGCACATTTTCTCCCAGCAGTTGAGCATGCTCTTGCATGTGCAGTTGGTTTGACCAGTTCCACCTGAGACAAAGGAAACTTGTCTTGCATGCATGGGCTGATTTTTCCCATAATAGAAAAATCAACATGCAAAAAGCATCCCTAGAGTTTAGGGAGATATTTTTAGCAGCTGGAGTTTTCATGCAAAGATCATTTTAGAATCTTTCCTCCAAGTGTCATTTTTTCCTAGATTTGTGGCATACGCGTCATGAGCTTCAAACTTATTTATTCGATGCTTCAGAGCTCATTTCTTCACGTCGATCTTGGAGCTCTGACATCCCATAGCACGTCCAGGACTCTTCGACACATACAGCTCAGTTATACATGAGTAAGTGGTCTCAACTTGTCTTTTATAGTATTTCTGTCGATTTTTGTGTTTTCGCTTGTATGAGTGTTGTTTCTTGATTTCTTTGAACGCTTGTTGTCGTTTGCATGCATACTAGCTTGTACTAGCACCGTTCCAGTTTTCATTGCTATTTCATTGTTGTTGCATGCATGAAATTGTTTTGCACAAACGGTCGCCAATTCAGCGACTCGCTTCACCCACATGCATGATGTTCTGTTCTCTAAATATTTCATCCATTGTTTGCATGCACCATCATTTGCTTCTGCTTACACTCAGTATCACCATGCAATCATTTTCACATTTGCTTTTGGTTGTCCATCAGCGGGTCTGGGAAGCCTTGGCTTGGACTCTACCTCACCAAGACAATATTACACAATCTTGAGAGGGAAGGCTCTCTCTTCCCCTTAGGAAATGCACATTTCTACCCAGAATTTTTTCCCCATGCCTGCTTTGCGCAATTCTAAGGGACAGTGATTGTTGGCCCAGAAAATTGCTCAATGCAGTCACTAAGCATCCAGCCATTGCCAGCTAAAATTCTGCATTGCGCAATTCCAGCGGTCAGCAGTCAGCCTGGATTGCACATTGCACAATTCCAGTAGCTAATCATCCCTCCCAGATAGCCTAGACTACCTTTTGCATAGTTCGGCAACCAGTCAGCCATCCTCCCATAAGAAATTGTGCAATCTTTGCATATCAATCCCTAGGTATGTGTTATGTCGTTCCTGAATTTGTTTTGGTTTTCCCTAACAGATTTCTTGCCATGCATGTTGATTTGTCTCCATATCTAGTAGGTGTTCCTTTAGGATCAATGGCCTCCAAGAGAGCGGGATCAAAGGACACTGATGGAAGTGTAACTAGAGCAGCGAAGTTGATTCTAGACAAGGACATCAAACTAAAATGGCAAGAGGTCAATGATGCATTTGCAGGCACATCTAGGAAGACCTCGAAGGCCGCCAGGTATACGTGAACATCCACAAGTCTGACTTGTACAAGATTGCATGCAGATACCTTGTGTTCCCATGTGTGAACATGATACACTGGATCATCTTGAACATTGACCTGAGACGATGACCTTCAACAGTGTCAGCGGGACAAAGATTGCAACCTTCAGTGCATAGGATTATGATGTATGTATCAAATGTTGAAGCCTGTAACCATCATGGAGACTCCCTTTAGCTTACCCAGAAACAATGCCAACACCAGAGACATTCTAAAGAACTAGGTAAAGGAGTCTGCCAGATTCAAGATGACACCCAACCAGATCTACAAGACGAAGATATTGCGGAAGGCGTATCAATACTTGGTCATCTTTGCATGTCGAATATATGACCAAGAAAGCACGGAAAACTTCCCACAGAGTGAGGTGATCGCGCTGGACCAACCGGACAAAGAGGGAAAACCATGCAACTGGGCTGACATGTTGGCTCATTAGCTGAAGGAACAGGTAATGGGGTCTCGACAGCCACCCAAAGGTATGCAAGCAGAAATCTACATGTCAACCTACATCTTGGATGCAGTCTGTGCCCAATAGGAATTCTCGGGCTTGAAGTGGGCATGGTCACCAGCGGAGACTGTTGTGAACACTTATTATAAGATGTTGTCCAAATGCAGCTTTAGAGGAGTTATCACACAGTTGTCTGATCATTTTGTCACCCTGGTTTACAAGATGATATTAAAAAAGGATTCACCCTACATGTCGATGGCAGCAATGGAGGCACTGATAGATAGAGCTGATTGGTATGCCTCACCGTCTGGCACCTTCATATGGATGTACAGTGCGTAGAAGCCTCTGCATGTTCTACCGAAGTTTGCCTTAGACATGCTCGTCATGCAGGAAGTAGCATATCACATCTCAGAAGGACTGACAGCTAGGCCGCACCAGAAGAAGAAGGCACCTTGGCCCGCTCTTCCGTTGTGCATTGGGTTATATGAGATCTAGAGTTTCAAGCATGTGGATTTCGAAGCAAAGCAGATGAAGAAGTATCCATTCAACCTCCGAAGCTACAATCAGTTTGACCCACATTGTCTTATGAAAGATCACTGCACGAGGGTATAGTTCAATTGGATCCACAAGGAATTTCATTAGGCGGAGGAGGACCCATGGACATATTTCTACATTTTCTCCAGACCCAATGAATAGGTCGAGTTTGTTGTGGAATGGTTAGTGAAGCAACGTGAAGCAGCATCTCAGAGAGCACCAGAAGCAGCAGCAGCAGTAGAGGTGAACATACTAGTGTGTGACAAGGGCAAGAGGAAGATTATCTATCACATGGAGGAAGAGCAAAGCTGCAAGTTTCGAGAAGATCCACTTGTGGAGAAAGCATCTTTGGCCATAGAGGTGAAGAGGTAAAAGTACGACAAGCGAAACACGCAAAGGCAAAGAGAGAAATGGAGAATGGAGGAAACAGAGAAGAAGTTGCATGAGTTGAAGGAGCAACTATGAAAGGAACAGCAGCTACGCAAACAGGAGAGGGAAGTGCAGTAGCAACAGGTACAGCAGGGGGTGCAACATGTGTAGACAGATGAAATAGCGCCTATACAGGTAGTGGACTCATCAAAACAATTGGCATCAGGCAAACTGGGTGACCCATCGCAGGAGCAAGACTTCACTCAGGAGATAGAGCGAGCGCTTGAATAGATGGATATGGACATGGAGCAGAAGGAGTTAGAATAGGACATCGACCTCATGCCTCACCACTAAGAGGTTGACCCACTAGCTTCACCACATCCAGAAGATGAGCAAGTCCCAAGTGACCAAGGACACACTAAGATTCTTGGAGATCAGTCGGAAGGAGAGATGCACAACATCTCATTCGACAAATCTGAACATAGAGTTGTGCAATCTCGCAGAGTGTCAACTCCAGAAGATCATACATCTCCTACACAATATGAGGAACGAGTGATCATGTCTGACATGCACAAACATCCAGTGGCCTTGGTCGATGCCACTAGATCATATGTCAAAGCCACTAGCTCAAGTGTTCGCTTTCTGATAGTTGAGAATGAGTGGATGGCTAAGGAGCTACATATGGCCAAGCAAGGAGGAGAGTTGGTGACAGTGTCCACCCGAGAAAAACTGAAGAAGGCAATACCAGATGAAGTATTGTCCCTTGACACAGTTATACGAGTGTTGTATTCCAAGTTTGGTACCATGCATAAGGTAGTCGTCCATCTCAACGGATGGCAGAAACGATGTGCTAGAAGAGCATGTATCTTGTCGAACATGCATGTTGTTGTTGATTACATACAAACATGGACGATGAGATATAAGGGAGCCCTGCTTCACTTTCCTGAGATGATGAAGCCCAAAGTGGTCGAGCTGAAGGCACACATCCGGAGTCAGATCCGAAACTATGAAGAGCTCTTGCAGCTCATCACTAGTTTACAGGCTTCCCATGCATGTATATTCAAGAGTATGGATGTTGTGGTGCGCGCACATGCGATCCCATCTATTGGGACTCTCACCTAGGCAAAGACAAAGGCACAAGTCCGACTAGAGCTTGACTCATACTTTGATGAGTTTATGTGCATTGCCACTAGCCCAAACTTGCCAATCATTGTAGACACCATGCACAAGTATGTTGTTGGTCCAGCCACATTAAAGACAATGATGCGCATTGCCACCAACCCAGACTTGCCAATCATTGTAGACACCATGCACAAGTATGTTGCTGGTCTAGCCGCATTGAAGATAATGATGCGCATGCTTTCAGACGAGTTGGACAAAGGAGCCCGAGCAGTGTACCCAAATGTTATGGAGGTAAGAGTCAGGTTTCAAAAATATGTCACCTTGGAATACACGGACACCATCGCAGACTAATGATCTTGACATCAATACGCTTTTGTTGATCATTGCAAGGATGTTGAAGAGTTGGACTTCCCATGGTTGTCCAAGTCATAGTGATGTCTTGCATGGCTTGCTCAAGCCATTTTGTCTCACATGGGTACATGTGCATTGTAATAAACATCTTGTCAATTGTAAGTTCAAGTGTCAATAGTTGGATGTCATAGTCATAGAGTAGATTAAGATTCATGAGGGTAGATGAACTGTCACAAAGGGGAATGTCAAGGGTCACCCCACCCTTTGCTATAAATAGTCCCTCATAACTGATTATAAAGGCTTTTGGTTAGCCAAGCTTCTGATAGGAATATCTTAGAGAGAGCTTGGACAATATTGTAATGAGCCTTGGCTTCTCCATTGCGCAGAGCTAGTACATTTCTTTGGAGGAGTAGGTGGTTGTGGCTGCAACATTCCATTGTTGGAACTAGTGGTTGGACATGGATGTATTGTATGACTGGAACTTACACTAGAACTTACACTTTTTAATATAACAAGAGCCAGCATGTTTCATGCATATGTTGTATTATATTTCAGTTATCTGTTTACTCTAAATGATATATGTATTTTTTTGCTTACGCATGCATGTATAGCTATTTGTGTATGTATGTATGAATCTTTCTAAAACGTGTTGTTGGTTTAACCATCACTTTGAATTGCTTGCTAACTTGCCTTCCATGTTGTGATACATCTTAGCTCGTTTGTTCCCTTCTTAACTCCATGCTATCACAGGTTTCCAAGGGGCACACTCATCTCAACCCCCGTGTGTTAGAACCTCTCGTGCACCTTCCTTGGCTCACTACATATGTCACACCCTTGCTACCAACAGAGTTATCTTACTTGTCTCTATGCGAAATCGTGGTCAAGGCATTACCGTACGACCCACCGTTAGGACTCCTACACCAAACGGTCTGAGATCTAACTGGGACTTCTTACCAAGGAGATCCCCTGACATGTTGTCAAGTCCAACACAGTCAACATTTCTGGCACTAGAAGGAGGGGCAGATGACAAGTTGTGTCCTCTCATCTTGTTTTGAACCTCTACATATCTATCATGGAATATGTTACTCTCATCCCTCCACGATGTCTTTCGCATGTCGAACCTCTCAACATCACGAGGGAGTTTTTCGATCACTTGTCCACTTACATGTATGATGGTGAGAGCGAAGTGGCCTGGCCTGAGTTCTTACATGACTTTATTTCCATGCTTCATGAGGAAGATGGATGTTCTGACAAACAAGCTAGTTCGTTGCTTACATACACACTTCGTGAATCTCCACATCGATGGTAGTGCAGCATGCTGGCTGACAGCGTGCACTTGCTTGAGCACTTTTGTGATCTCATTGAAGACACTTTTTATCATTTTGATCTAGACCATCTTGACCAAAAAATGCTACAAAAATGGAAGGCTCCACATGAATCGCCTGTGGATTTTTGGCAGCGTTTCAATGATTTGTAGTTTCAAGCTCCGAAGAAATTTTTCTATCATTGGGACCAGTTCGAGTATTGCGTTAAGAAATCTGCTAGTCCCAAGAAGAAGTTTGAAATCAAGCCTCACTTAGTATTCTTTAGTGATGGAGCTTCACAATCATAGATAGATATGGTCATTGTCACAAACGATTGTCCTCTGTCCCCTCATCAAACAGCTCCACCATTGCAGAGTGATGCGGGAGATCATGCTTGCACATCTGTTTAGTTGTCACATCCTCCCAACATCACTTCGCTTAATTTTTGTGCAGATTTGGTTGTGATTCCATTAAGTTGTCATATGCATTTTGTTCGATAACCTCCGACTTCATACTCAACTAATCCTCAGGATGATATTGTCTTACGTTCTTCCATTCTAGACTCTACACTTGTTGTGAACTAGGAACAAGCCATTGACAAAGTTGGTGTTGCACATCCAACATGCGCTATCATTCATGAAGAGTATGACTGGGAGCTTGAGCATCAACACTCAGCGAATGATGACTCCCTTCCATCTGAGCCTCCTCTTTTCTTCCCTAACATCTTTGGTGAACTTGCCATCCATGATTCCGCATGTGTATCTTCATCTACGGATGCACCCATTGTTGATCACTTGTAGGACATACTGAATGTCATTCCATCATCCGACAACGGAGAGGATAAGTTATTCATTTAAAATCCACCTAATTCTTCATCTGCTTTTTCTGGAAACATAGAGGATGAATTTGTTCACTTCTCATCTACCCCTCTATTTGATTCATCAGATCATGAGGATGTCGATGAAAACACTGATTTTTTTTATCATGGCTATCATGATCCATTTGCTTCGCTATTCGATCATGATCATGGTTCTATCGCGGTCAATTTTTCGAAGCCACCGATTTATGATGATCTATCTAACGATGAAGTCGAAATACCTAAGACTGTTGAGGCACTTCAACCCAAGCTGATGGTTATGTCAATCCCTCACTCTCTTGGGGTTAGTTTCACTTGCAATCTGGAAATTGTTCAATCACCCGAGGCTCCTCATCACTCATCTGTATTCATTGAAGATCAATTTCACACATAGATCATGCTTCCTCCACTCGAACTGTACAATCTCATCACTCATGCATTGGAGGAATATTAAATTACAAGAACTTGTGGACGACACAAGTTGTCTTTGTTTCTTTCATTTTCTTGCATGTCATAGTCAAGAGTATGTGTATGCTTCAAAGTTGCACACAGTGTCACACGGCACCGTGACAAGTCCACAGACCACATGTCATGCACTTGCACTCACTTATATCCCATGGACACTTTTAAACATGAAGTGTGTTTTTCTTCATTGTTATATCTTTCTTGTTTGTTAGTTCACACAACCGGGTTGCTCGCATACCAAGCCTTCACCAACATGGATCAACCAATGCGTTGGTGGCTACATTGGAAATATCACTTCATGTGATTGGGCCCATGCACCGTTAGCCTAGGAGTAGTAGTAGTTTTGCTTTCAATTTGTTTGCTTGCATGCTTGTTTGCTTACCTGCTTCGCTTGTTTTTTTGCTTGCTTGTTTGCTTCCTTTGCTTTTTCATTTACTTCTGCTTCTGCTTTGCTTTGCTGTCTGTTTTCTTGTTTTATTCGTAGGTTTGTTTCCCATGAAACCATGTATGACTCTTGAAACAAGTTGGGTAAAGTATAAGAGGCCTTGTGCAGTTATCACTACTTGGTTATCTGTCATCCCGCCTCTATATGAAGAACTTGTTACTTTTATTCCATGATATTGAAGCAAAATATGTACTGTTCGAAGTGAACCTTGGTAAAAACACAATGCTTGCATGCTAACTAGTGTTACCTACTCTAGTCAATTGTTTTTGGGTTAACCCTTGTCAGCCAGTCAAGTAGAGTAAGGTGAGGGGGAAAACCTTAACAAGCACGTTAGAGGCATATAATAAACTACTTCTCTGAAGGAACAACCTCTTCTACTCTCAATAAGTCGAGATCCCTCTTCCAACTCTAAAATGAATAAGTGTTATGCACAGTTATGAAAAAAATGAAAAGTGGAAATGAAAAAATGAAAAATGAATAAGGCAAAAGAAGAGAAAGGCTTCCTGTGTAGAGAGGTGATGCAAGTAACTCTGTTGGGGTACTGACCAGGCTCGCTAGTAGCAGAGCAATGCTTATGTTCTTGCGTGACTCCGTCAGGGTACTGTCTAGGCCTGCTGGCAGCAGAGCAACACCAAAGATGAAACTAAGACTCTAACAATTATACTGTTTGTGCACCAATATACCCCTCAACCCCAATTGAAACAATTGTGTTGCCTTGGCTTGGAATGTGTGCCAATAGACCAAGAGCTTGGCATATGCTACATCTTACAATCAGGCTAGTGTGAAACCAAGACGAATTAAGAACTTAACAATACTTCCAGGGGTGTTAGACTTGTTTTTCACGAACAAGGTCCATTCAGAGAACTGGAGTTCTACCAGTGTCTCACAAAGTGTTGTAATGGCTACAACCACCCTCCAAATTTTTTCCTTAGCTTCGTTTTGGAGCCTCCCTACCAACCTTTCACAATAGCATGTCTTGCTTCGTCAAGTACACAAGCTTCAGTGATTTTCTTGCAAAAAGGCAACCTGTCTATCAAAGATTGATGCATTCTCCTCACGGGTTGTTTATCCAAACTTGGTCCAGTTGCAGGCTGACCAACTCCCTCAAGAAATTGTACAATTCTGGAGGGCAACCAATCTTCCCTCCAAAAATTGCGCAATTCAGTCTGGTAGACTGTTGGGCTCCAGAATTGCGCAATTTTTCCATTCAAGATTCATCCATAAAATTGCACAATTCCTCCCAGCATGGCTGCTCATCCCATGAATTGCGTAATCCTAAGCAGCAATTAGCAGCTCTGCCCAGAAATTACACAAATCTCCTGGGTAGTCAGCCCAACTACCTTTGAGAAATACGCATTTCCTCCCAGTTGTTGAGCACACTCTTGCATGTGCAGTTGGTTTGCCCAGTTCCACCCAGGACCAAGGAAACTTGACTTGCATGCATGGGTTGCTTTTTCCTAGAATAGAAAAAGAAACATGCAAAAAGCATCCCTAGATTTAGGGAGCTATTTTTAGTAGCTGGAGGTTACATGCAAAGATCGTTTTAGAATCTTTCCTCCAAGTGTCGCTTTTTCCTAGATTTGTGGCATGTGCATCATGAGCTTCAAACTTATTTATTCGACGCTTCAGAGCTCATTTCTTCACATCGATCTTGGAGCTCTAACATCCCAGAACACATCCAAGACTCTTCGACAAATTCAGCTCAGCTATTCATGAGTAAGTGGTCTCAAGTTGTACTTTACAACATTTTTGTCGCTTTTTGTGTTTTCATTTGTATGAATGTTGTTTTCTTGATTTCTTTGAACGCTTGTGGTTGTTTACATGCATACTAGCTTGTATTAGCACCATTTTAGTTTTTGTTGCTATCTCACTGTTGTCTCATGCATGAAATTGTTTTGCACGAACGGTCGCAGATTCGACGACTCGCTTCACCCACATGCATGATGTTTCATTATCTAAATCTTTCATTCATGGTTTTCATGCATAATCATTTGTTTCTGCTTACACTCACTATCACCACGCATTCACTTTTACATTTGCTTTCAATTGCCCGTCGGCGGGTCTAGGTAGCCTTGGCCCTGACTCTGCCTCACCAAGACAAAATTACACAACCCTAAGAGGGAAGGCTCTCTCTTCCCCTCAATAAATGTGCATTTCTACCCAGCAGTTGTTCCTCGGGCCTGCTTTATGTAATTCTCAGGGACAGTGACTAATGGCCAAGAAAATTGCACAATGCAGTCACTAAGCCTGCAGCCATTCATCCCTCCTAGACAACCCAAACTGCCTTTTGAGAAATTCTGGTAGCCATTAAGCCATCCTCCGGGAATAAATTGTGCAGTCTTTGCCTATCAATCCCCAGGTATGTGTTATGTCATTCCCGAATTTGCTTTGATTTTCGCTGACAGATTTCTTGCCATGCATGTCGCTTTGTTTCTAGATCTAGCAGGTGTTCGTTTCGCCTCTTTACAGTTCAGGATCAATGGCCTCCAAGAGAATGGGATCAAAGGAAACTGATAAAACTGCAACTGGAGCAGTAGTTGAGTGAGTGTCTGCAAGTCTACCGATCTACGAAAATACCAAGTTGATTCTAGACAAGGACATCAAACTGAAATGGAAAGAGGTCAATGATGCATTTGAGGCACATTTGGGGAATACCTTGAAGACTGCCAGGTATACGTGAACATCCACAAGTCTGGCTTGTACCGGACTGCATGCAGATACCCCGTGTTCCCATGCATGGACATGACACATTGGATCGCCTCGCACACTGACCCTGAGACAATGACCTTGAGCAGTGTCAGCGGGACAAAGATTGCAACCTTCAGGGCACAGGATTATAATGAGATGTATCAGATGTCAAAGCCTGTAACCATCATGGAGACTCCCTTCAGCTTACCCAGCAACAATGCCAACTCTAGAGACATTATGAAGAACTAGGTAAAGGATTCGGCTAGATTCAGGATGACATCCAACCAGATCTACAAGGCGAAGATATTGTAGAAGGCGTATCAATACTTGGTCATCTTTGCATGTCGATTGTATGGCCAAAAAAGCACTGAAACCTTCCCATCGAGTTGGGTGAACATGCTGGACCAACTATCTAGAGAGGGAAAACCATGCAACTAGTCTGGCATGTTGGCTCATCAGTTGAAAGAATACGAAACGAGGGCTCGACATCTGCCCAAAGGTATGCAAGCAGAAATCTACATTTCTGCCTACATCTTCAATGCAGTCTGTGCCCAACAAGAGTTCCCAGGTTTGAAGTGGGCATGGTCACTGGCAGAGACTATTGTGAACACTTATTGTAAGATGTTGTCTGAATGCAGCTTCATAGAAGTTATCACACGGCTATCCAATCATTTTGTCACCCTGGTTTACAAGATGATATTCATACAAGATCCACCCTGCATGTCGATGGTAGCAATGGAGGCACTAATAGACATAGCTTATTGGTATGCGTCACCGTTTGGCACCTTCATATGGATGTACAGTGTGGAGAAGCCTCTGCATGTTCTACAGAAGTTTGCCTTGGACATGCTCGTCATGTAGGAAGTAACATATCACATCTCGATAAGATTGAAAGCTAGGTTGAACCAAAAGAAGAAGGTACCTTGGCCCACTCTTCCGCTGTGCATTGGGTTATACAAGATCCGGAGTTTCAAGCATGTGGATGTCGAAGCAGAGCAGATGAAGAAGTATCCATTCGACCTCTAAAGTTACAATCCATATGACCCACATTGTCTTATGAAAGATCACTGCATGGGAGTACAGTTCAACTGTATCCACGGGGAATTTCATTGGGCGGAGGAGGACCCGTGGAGATATTGCTACAGTTTTTCTAGACCCAATGAATGAGTTAGCTTCATTGTGGAATGGTTAGTGAAGCAATGTGACGCGGCATCCTGAAGAGCACCAAAAGCAGTAGCAATAGTAGAGGCGAACATATCGGTGCATGACAAGGGAAAGAGGAAGATTTTTTATTGCATGGAGGAAAAGAAAAGTTGCAAGTTCCGAGCAGATCCACTCGTGGAGAAAGCAACTTTGGCCATAGAGGTAAAGAGGCAACAGCGTGACAAGAAAAACATGCAAAGGTAGAGAGAGAGACATAGAATGGAGGAAATAGAAAAGGAGTTGCATGAGTTGAAGGAGAAACTCCAAAAGGAACAGGAGCTGCGGAAACATGAGAGGGAAGCATAGCAGCAACAGTTACAGCAGGGGGTGAAACATGTACAAATGGATGAAATGGTGCCAGTACAAGTAGTGGACTCATCAGAACAGTTGGCATCAGGTAAATAGGGTGGCCCATCACAGAAGCAGGACTTCGCTTAGGAGATAGAGTGAGCGCTTGAACAAATGGATACGGACATGGAGCAGTAAGAGTTAGAGCAAGACATCAACCTCATGCCTCACCACCAAGAGGTTGACCCACCAGCTTCACCACATCTAGAAGATGAGCAAGTCTCAAGCAACCAAGGAGACACAGAGATCCTTGGAGATCAACTGGAAGGAGAGATGCACAGCATCTCATTCGATGAGTCTCAACATAGAGTTGTGCAATATTGCAGAGTGTCAACTCCAAAAAATCATACATCTCTTGCACAGTATGAGGAACAATTGATCATGTCTGAAATGCACAAACATCCAGCAGCCTTGGTCGATTCCACTAGAGCATATGTCGAAGCCACTAGCTCAAGTGTTCACTTTCTGATAGCTGAGAATGAGTGAATGGATAAGGAGCTACAGATGACCAAGCAAGGAGGAGAGTTGGTGACAGCATCCACCAAAGTAGAACTGAAGAAGGAAATACTATATGAAGTATTGTCCCTTGACACAATTATGCGGGTATTGTATTCCAAGTTTGGTACTGTGCATAAGGCAGTGGTCAGAAGAGCATGTATCTTGTCGAACATGTATGTTGTTTTTTATTACATACAAACGTGGAAGATGAGATACAAGGGAGCCCCACTTCACTTGCCTAAGATGATGAAGCCCAAAGCAGTCTATGTAAAGGCACGCATCCGGAGTCAGATCTGGAACTATGAAGAGCTCTCGCAGCTCATCACTAGTCTACAAGCTTCCCATGCACATGTATTCAAGAGTATTGGTGTTGCGGTGTGTGCACATGTGATCCCATCTATTGGGACTCTCACCCAGGAAAAGACAAAGGCACAGGTCTAACTAGAGATTGACTCATACTTTAACGAGTTGATGTGCATTGCCACTAGCCCAGACTTGCCAATCAGTGCAAACACCATGCACAAGTATGTTGCTGGGCCAACTGCATTGAAGACAATGATGTGCATGATTTTAGATGAGTTAGATAGAGGATCCCAAGTAGTGTACCCAGATGCTATGGAGGCAATAATCGGGTTCCAGAAAGATGTCACCTTGGAATACACTAACACCATCACGAACTACCGATCTTTTCATCAGTACGCTATTGTTGATCATCGCGAGGATGTTTAAGAGTTGGACTTCCCATGGTTGTCTGAGTCATAGTGATGTTTTGCATGGCTTTCTCAAGCCATTTTGTCACACATGGGTACATGTGCATTGTAATGTAACATCTTGTCAAGTGTAAGTTCAAATGTCCATAGTTGGATGCCATAGTCATAGAGTAGATGAAGAGTCATGAAGGTAGATGAACTGTCACAAAGGGGAATGTCAAGGGTCACCCCACTATTTGCTATAAAGAGTCCCTCATAACTCATTGTAAAGGCTTTTGGTTAGCCAAGCTTCCAATAGGACTATCTTAGAGAGAGATTGGATAGTATTGTAACAAGCCTTGGCTTCTCCAATGCGCAAAGCCAATACATCTCTTTGGAGGAGCAAGAAGTTGTGGGTGTAACGTTCCACTGTCAGAATTAGTGGTTGGACATGGATGTAATGTATGACTGGAACTTACACTTCTTAATATAACAAGAGCCGGCATGTTTCATGCATATGTTTTATTTTATTTCATCTATCTGTTTACTCTAAATGATATATGTATTTGTTTGCTTACGCATGCATGTATAGCTATTTCTATGTATGTATGTATGAATCTTTTTGAAATGTGTTGTTGGTTTAACCATCACTTTGGATTACTTACTAAATTTCCTTCCATGTTGTGATGCATATTAGCTCATGTGTTCCCTTCTTAACTCCTTGCTATCACAGGTTTCCAACGGGCGCACTCATCTCAACCCCCATGTGTTAGAACCTCTCGTGCAACTTCCTTGGCTCACTGCATATGTCACACCCTTGCTACCTACAGAGTTATCTTACTTGCCTCTGTATGAAATCGCAGTCAAGGAATTACCGTATGACCCACTACTGGGACTCC
This sequence comes from Pinus taeda, assembly GCA_000404065.3. Lineage (NCBI taxonomy): Eukaryota > Viridiplantae > Streptophyta > Pinopsida > Pinales > Pinaceae > Pinus > Pinus taeda. The sequence goes on along the minus strand of APFE031492273.1, from coordinate 11,518 downwards.
TACACCAAATGGTTTGAGGTCTAATTGGGACTTCTTACCGGGAAGATCCCCTGACATGTTGGAGGGTCCAGCACCATCAAGAGAACCTTGTTTCATTTTTTAAGGAGATTGACACAAGAAAAGGGAACTCTGCTCCAGGGAATCTGGTTATATTAATCATGGCTTCCCAGATACTATGGCTTCCCAGAAGCTCTCATCAAATGGGAGAAAAACACTCTGGAAGGTATCAAAGGATCCAATGGAAATATCAAACTCCAATGCTCCAAATACATGATGCAATACATCACCTACTTGATCATGAGTAAATGAGGCAATGGAATAGTTTGCCACATAATTAATCTTTGGTGGGGGAGATACCACTTGCATATAAGGACCATTTAGGGAATTTGGTTGATTGGGAGGAAAATTAGGACCAATGAATGAAAGCTAGTCAATGGTCACAATTCTTCCTTCATGCAGGAAACACACCACACGAAAGAGTGAAGAGGCAAGAGCTCCCATGTCATAAACATAGTCATGCCCAAGGAGTAAATTAAAATCCAAAGGGCCTTGGACTACCATCACATCTTTATAGACAATTTTTCCTCCCAAAGTAATAGGTAACTAAGGAAGGATCCCTAATAGTTGATCGGTTCCTCTGTTAAAATCCAACAGATTTTGGGTAATAGGCACGAGTTGTGGGAAACCAAAAGCTTGCCAAGTAGTTAAGGACAGAATACTAACATACATGCCTTCACCTATGATTGTGCTAGGTACAGGCATATTATAAGCATGTACTATGATCTGGAAGGGCACGTAAGGAGGAAGATGATATCCTTCCAGTCGACTCCAATCAAAGGAAGTGACCATACTACTTGGATAGGGTGCCATAATACTGAGAGGATTATCCCCCCGTGTCATTAGAATGGGAGGATTTCCCCCCAATTCATTGGAATCTGAAGAAACAAGAATAAGAAACAAGAAGAACATGAGCGGTATGAAACTCACTCTCTATGGGAAAAGTACGATCAACGGAAGGTGGAATTGAGTTAACAATTTGATCAACCAATGGTTGGTCGGAACATACTCATGGGATTCACATTCAAAGAGAGTGGGATTGACTAGAGGTGGATTCTGATTAATTACTTCATCAACTAGTGGAAGATTAGAAGAAAGCTTTCGATAACCAGCCAGAAGATGAGGCTGAGAAGTTGTAAGGTTTTCCAACACTTTTGAGGCTTCATCTATATAAGGAAAAAGGTGAATATGATGATTTCATTCACATAACCTATAGGGAAACCTGACTTTTCCATTTTTCTCGTGAATCTTATGATCGTTAGTCGATGTTTTGTCACTAGCATTATCTCCAGAAGCTGACGACAAAGGTTGATGTGAGCCTATGGACCACACTTCTAATACCTTGGGAATACCAAAACAATCTCTAAGAGGGTGATCACCATTACATAAATTGCAAGGGAATTTAACTTTGTAGGGTTGATTGGAAGATTTCTCCATACTAGTTGCATGGGTAGCAATGATTGCTTAGTTCCCCCCTACTTATTTTGTTTCTTCTTATTCATCCTTTTATTCTTCTTCTTAGCCTCCTGGTTACTAGAAACAAGAATTTCACCAGGCAAGGAGGAACAAAGGGATGAAGAAACAATGGGTGAATAAGGAAAAGGGTCAACTTTAGTATTAACTTGGGGTTGATGTTGTTTAGGTGGAGTAGAACTCGGTTGAGAAAAGCAGTTTGGACATGCGGAACCATAGGGGATGAAAACAACAAAACTGGCAAACTAATGGTAATTCCAAGAAGGGACAACATTGCCATATAAGGAGAACCAATATTTCCAAAAGGAGAAAAAGGACTATGATTCTTGTCAGAGAGGTTTCCTTGACTAGTAGACTTAGGAATTGTTGCCATTAGTCTCAACCTAAGACCCACTAAGGAGTTGTTCCACGGGGAGGATGTTTTTATGCATTTAATTAATGATTTTAGAAATTAAAGACACAAAATAAAACAAAGGGGTAACTAGGCAAAAGTGTTTACCGAGCAACTGTGAACTACAATATACCACCTTGGTGAACCAAGGATTTACATATGGGCAAGCAATCTCCCCGAATATTGTGTTTGGTGTATCACAGTGTACAAGGCAGCTGACTCAGTTACCTATGGTGAGGATAGAAACTTAGTGGGAACTTCCAAAATATACACGTAGGTAGGTGGAAGCACAGTCTGTAGTAGTGTTGTCTAATGCGTAACCATTTGATGAGAGTGTTCCCATATACTTATCATGCATGGAGTGCCATCCGATATACCAGAAGGTATGTGGAGAATGATCATATACATTTACGTACGTGAAACGGGATATCACCCCCGAAATGTAACGCTAACAAAAAACCACATCTCATACATTTAAAGACACTGAAACATGTCTCTAGCCTAGACCTCTATGTGTGTCATTAAGTTTCAAATGCTCCTTAGGTTAATTCAGTGAATTTTAGAGTTTATCTTGAATTATGTTTCGATTTCTAGGCTCAAAACTCAATGTCCCTTGAACACACCTATGATGCAACTAATATGATAAAAGGAACTATTTTCATTTTATGAAAAACTGGAGATTTTGGGTTTGATCCCCAATGGAGTTGCCAATTTGTTATATAGAATTTACAATTGAGAGTATCTTCCATAGACCTAGTGGACTGGTCTAGAAGAACAAAAAGCAAAGAATATAGAGTTTCCCTTAGAGAAATTGAAGAATGAAAAGAGGCCTACTTGGAATCTGTCGCAAGATTTACTTTCCTCCTTGCTTATAAGCTTCAATCGTAGCTCCAAATGCTATAATTAGAACCTGCACATACAACTAAAATAAGCCAAGGATCCATAACATCTAAGTAGCATAATTTGATTACTTTATTCAATGAATCAGCGAGGCAGCGAAATACATAAATGTAGATGTAACACAACACATATAGGAAAACAAGATACTCTTTGTATTGATAGAAATATGAGAGAGTTTCCAACCAAGAACAGTAGTTGATCTTGTAGAGTTCTCCCCAAGTTGACCTGTCCTTCCTTGTCACAAATCACATCTCAATGTCACCCTAATGCATGAAGATGCTGACTCCTTTAGATTCAAGGCAAAAACATGTGGACATAATTAGTCTCCAAAATCCAAGCCTGGTGTTGTATATGGTAGTAAATTTATAAGAGAGTGATAATAGTTCAGGATTTACCATAATGAGCTTGAGATCCACTTATGATGGGAGGATGAGCTCAAGGGATAAGAGGTGAAGTCTCCAAGGTAGGATCAGATAAGACTCAAGCTTCATATCCTTGGTAAACGGTTAAAACAACCCTTGGAAGCTTCAGGAAGAGGAATCTTTGGAATATTATTTAATTTTTTCAAATTTCTAGAATCAGTGCACCTACTCAGTTATGCAAGGTGCACTACAGCGCACCCTCAAAGAAGGAGAGATTGCATTATAGTGCATTTTCTCAGTTATTTAGGGTGTGTTGGGCCCAAAAATGTGGTTTTTCAGTAGATATACCAAGAAACTCAAACTTTTTAGAGAGGTCATGCTTAGGGATTTGTGTAGGGATGATGACAACATGTTCAGGGAAGTGGATTGATCTGGTTTGTAGGCTTATTGACCATATGTGACAAAATGGCCTATAACAAGGGGATAACTTTATTCCCTTGCAAAATTTGAAGGAACTCTTAGAGGTTCTGAGTCTAATAAAAACTTGGCTACCTTCCTCAAAGCTTCTATCAATTATCCTAATATATGTATAACTTTTATGGCGATCCCTCGCTTCCTTTAGCTTTTGCTTAATTGTAGCCTTTTGTTATTCCATTTCTTGGAGCATTTCAGGTCCCAACATGACTCAATCCTCTAATCGATCCCAGCTTAATGGAGTATGACATGGTCTTCCATATAACACTTCGAAGGGAGTTACCTAAATTGAACTGTGATAACTATTATTGTACACAAACTCTACTAAGGGAAGGTATTTCTCCCATTGATTTTGTCAATTTGTGGCATACATTCCTAACATGTCCTCTAATATTTGTTTTACTCTCTTCATTTTCCCATTTGTCTCTGGATGATATGTAGTACTAAAGTTGAATTGTGTTCCCATAGATTGTAAAAGGCTTTGCCAAAATTTGGAAGTAAAATGTGCATCTCTGACGAATATTATTTTTCACAACACTCCATGAAGACGAATTATTTCATTTAGGAAAACTTGAGCAATCATTGGTGCCTCAAAGGTGCTCTTAACTAGAACAAAGTGAACACTCTTAGTTAATTTACCAACGATGACCATAATGCAGTCTTGTATTTGGGATGTCATAGGTAAGCCTCCCACAAAATCCATCAAAACAACTCACCACCTAGTTTATGGTATATAATGGGATTGTGGAAGACTTGTAGGATGACGATGTCCAGCTTTAACATATTGACATTCTAAACATCGAGCCATGAACTGTGTTATATCCTTTTTCATTCTTTTCTAGAAAATAGTTGTTTTAACTCCCCATACATTTACTTGTCTCCTGGATGTGTAGCATATGGAGCTTGGTGGGCTTCCTTCATTATTAATTTCGGAAGTTCATCATCATCCGACATGTAAATATTACCCTTATATAATAACAATCCATCAATATCTAAGGTGTATCCATCCCACCTAGATGCCATTAGTACTCCTTTTAGTAAAGAAAATTTTATTTGTTGGTATTGCGGGTCCCCTATTAGGTGGTTTAAGATCTAGCTTCTCAGGTCTATCTTTAGTGATAGTATTGAATGAACTCTGGGTCTCTTTCTTAAATCATCTGCAATGTTATTTTCCTTCCCCTTGATGTATGATACCCTAAAATTATATTCACTAAATAGCTCACTGCAACGTCGTTGTTGAGCATTAAGGTCCTTTTGGGTGAATATATGGTCAAGACTTTTATGATCTCTCTTAATTAAAATTTTTGTCCCACTAGAAAGTGTCTCCATAGTTTCAAGGCCATTACAATTGCAACTAATTCTAGATCATGTGTGGCATAATTGATTTCACGGACCTTGAGTTTACGTGGATCATAAGCAAAAACCCCTCCATCCTGCATCAAGACTATGCCTAATCCTTCTCCTCATGCATTTATGCATACACAAAACTCCTTGTCCATGTCAGGAAATTTTAATATAGGATCAGTTGTTAATCATTGTTTTAACTCATTAAATGATGTCTCACACTCACTTGTCCATCCAAACTTAACCCCTTTCCTTTGGAGGTTTGTGATGGGATTGAATATTCGTGAGAATTCTTCTACAAATCTTCTATAATAGCCTACCAACCCCATAAAGCTACGTACTTCTTTGACATTCTTAGGAGTAGGCCAATCCATTCTAGTTTCAATCTTGTTGTGATCCACTGCAATGCCTTGCCCACTAATGGTATGGCCTAGATATTGAATTTCCTTCTCAAAGAAAGAACACTCCGTAAGTTTCTCGTATAGCTTATGTTTTCTAAGGCATTGAAATACCAATCTCAAGTGCTCTTGATGCTCCTTCTCATTAAGGGAATAAATGAGGATTTCATCCAAGAATACTTGAACAAAGTGGTCCAAATGTTTTTTATTAGTGTCATTTCTCTGATAGTTCTCAATTCCACTTGGAGATTTCATGATCTCTTACTCATCCCTGAGCGAATTCAGAGAGGCAAGTGTCACAGGAGAAGTTTCTGGAAGATTCCATGATTATCCACCTTGCAAATTGTCTTTGCCATTTGTCTATTCTCACCCATCACACCCCATAGAAGGGCTTTTTAGTATGCATCACACCCCCCGTGTGCATTAGGTGGGATGCATCGCACTTTGACCATGGAGCAGGTGAGATGGTCCAGTTTTGACCAATTCTAAGTAGTTTTTCATGGAGAACTTCTGGGAGATGATGTAATCAGCTGACCTTGTTCCTTTAGGGTATGAAACAACACTTTTAGGGACTTAGAAGCCCTTGGTTTATGGACACATAAGATTGGGGTTGCAATGCCCAAATATGTCTATAACAGCTATGTCTCCTGGTCTAGCCTTAAGTGGTGGCCTCTCTATTATGTTTTCAAGGCAGAGTTTTTACAACAGTGAGCTCAATTTGAGTCTCACACAACAAATATAAATCAGAAAGACTATACTTGGATCCTCCAAGTCTCTAGGGTACACAGAATCTCCTTACTGAATCTCGACCTCTATTGGTCACAGTAGTATGAGTCCAGTTTGAGACTCATACATGACAGGCATATACAGAGGAGTTCACTTGAACCTCTCAAGCCTTCTCTGGAGTACAAAAACTCTCTGGCTCTCTCCAGCTCTATTTTAACTCTGGCTCGATGCTACCTTTGCTTCTACAGGTTAGCTAAACTTTTTTTCTTTCTGCTTTCTACTCTAAGCTTTCTTAAATTGCTTCCCCTCTCTTTGTTAATTCATGGCTTTAAAGCCAATCTGCTTTCTGACTATTCCTTTCCACTTCCCGGCTTTCTGGTTCCCCTACCTCTGTCCATTTGAAGCCCTTTGTTTTTTGTAATCATCACTGTATAATGCCTCACAGGGAGATGGCCACCTATTGCATAACGAACTAAGTGTCAGTTCTCTTGGATATTTTCGAAACAACTGTTTAATCTGTTAACTCCAAGAATGCCCGCAAAACATGACCTTCTGCCAATGCATCGTCCACCTCGGACTTCAAATCTTATACAACTCTACTCATTGACCTTGTCAAATCTGGTCATCCATCGAAACACATCTCCACCGTTGATCTGGAGCCTCCAGATCCTATGGTCATCGTTCATATCAAGCGGGTAAGTAACATGATGTTTACCCGTCTGATGTGAGAGGTTTTCTCTCTCTTCTGCCAGACGCGTGGCACCCCTTGTGTGGCATCGGGTGGGACTCGGTTGAAACCGCTTACTACTCGAAGCCCTTCCGGTATTCTGCCGATTTTTGTGGGACCCCATTTCTGACGGATCGTCACGATATTCGTTGCATTTTATAACTTTTCGAGTCCGAGCGCTCGGGGCTTTCCATTTCTTAAATTGAACTCTGGTTTTGCTAATTTGTGGCAGCACACATTACCATGGGCTAACGGTCTACGTGCTTAACTGAGTATCCTCATTGCTTCGCGCTATTCACAAATTTCAACTATTTCGAGGATATCTCAGATAAGCTTGATCTTTATGAGACTTTGAAACTTTGGCATGATTTTTAAGAGTTCATGAAAACTTAGAGAGTGTTCTAGGATCCAATTCAGATCAGATAGTCTTAAATACTTTTTGGATCAAAGATTATCTTTAGAAGAGTAGAAAAAATGGGCCATAAAGATGTTGGGTTATGACTTCGAAATCATCTACAAAAAAGGGAAGAAAAATGTTGTTGCAGATGCACTCTCAAGAAAGATTAAGGATGTCAAAACATTTCTTTGTGCCATTTCTATATCTAACCTAATTGGATAACCAAAGTAAGGGATGAATGGAAGAATGTCGAAGAGGTGTGGACACTCATTCAAAAGTTGCATCAAGATGCTAGTACATCTGATACATTTAGCTAGAAAAATGATTCATTATGGTACAAAGATTACTTATATCTTTGTAAGAATTCCCAACTCAAGAAAAATATTATTTTAAAATTTCACACCTCCACTTTAGGACGGCACTCAGGATTTTTAAAAACTTACCACAGTGTTAAGAAGGATTTTTTCTGGGATGGACTTAAATCTAATATTCAGAAGTTTGTAGCAGAATATTTGGTTTTCCAAAAAAATAAAGTTGAGACAATCAAGACCCGAGGCCTATTACAACCTTTATCCATTCCAAGTCAGCGTTGGGAGGAGGTCTCAATGGATTTTATCACATGCTTACCCAATTCTAAAGGAAAGAGTGTCATCATGGTGGTAGTTGATAAATACCAAGTATGCACACTTTTGCACATTACATTGAGTAAAGTTGCCACTACATTTATGGAAGCAATTCAAAAGTTACATGAAATCCAAATATTATTGTAAGTGGCAGAGATCCCATTTTCACTAGAAAAGTTTGGATGGAATTATTTTCTTTTCTTGGTACTTAATTAGCTCATAGCTCATCTTACCATCCTCAATATGACCTGAAAAAATGAGATAGTGAACAAATGTTTGGAAGGATATCTTCATTGTTGTGTATATGATAAACAAACATAATGGGTAAAGTGGTTACCTCTATCTAAATGGTGGTATAACACTTCCTTCAATACTGCAACAAAAATGACCCCATCTATGGAATTTTATGGATATCATCCACCATCCATCAGATCATATTTAAGACAAAATTATAAGGTTCAAGTAGTGTAAGATCACATCGAGCATCAACAACAATTTATCCAACTCTTAAAGGATAACCTCACTCTAGCACATAATCAAATGAAACAATAGGCATATCAATATTGTAGTGAAAGAATTTTTGATGTAGGTGACTAAATATTTTTATGACTACAACCATACAAACAAATGTCCCTCAAGCAAGCAAGAAGGATAATAAATTATCACCCAATTACTATTGTCCTCACAAGGTGTTGCAAAATATTGGTACTATGGAAAACACATTGGAGTTCCCTGTATCTTCCCAAGTACACCCATTTTTCCATGTTTCATGCTTAAATAAGGTTATCAATGACAAGCTCTCACTTCAAACAATGTTTCTAGAACTTGACGAAGAAGAAAAATTCATATTTGAGCCTGAAGCAGTCACGCAAACAAGAACCCGACAGCGATGGAATTGATTAATTTCAGAGTATCTCATTAAGTGGAAGAACTTACCCACTAAAGATTCCACATGGGAGGATGATAATTTTATATAGAAGAATCCAAAACTACTCAAGCATTGAGGAAAACACTTTTTTGAAGCAGAGGAGCATGTTAGGTCCCTATAATATTAGTGTATTCCCCTTATTGTTATTGTCTGTGTAGCCCCCTATTATTATTGTTGTGCCCCACAGAAGCCCACTATTGTTATTGTTGCGCCCTTACATTATTATTTTTATGTAGGCTCTAATTATATTGTGGCCCCTTAGACTCCTATATATACCAAGGAGGTCTTATCATTTCTATCATCCAAGAATTGTTCATTTATGTAATGTAAAGGAGGCTCCCCCCTTGAAGAGGCTAATATTTATGTCATTGATCTATATTTTCTTCTATTTTTTGAGCTAGTTTCATAACACAAATCCGCCGTCATCACAACTCCCGGGCTCAATCAACCACCATTCCGAGCAGTCTACATGTCCCAACACATTATAAAACAAACCTGCACATATAAACATGGCACAAAAAAACATATATAAAAATACACATGGTACAATACAACATATACACATTACAAAATAGCACAGAGAATACATACAACACATCATCTCTTCCCACGTGAACTAGTCAAAATTCATCTCCAAAGTATTCCCCATGCTTTGCCATATGCACCCATAGTCTGAATCTCATATATGTGCTTCTTTTACCCATGCTTGTCCCAGCATGTCACAAATCACATTGCTCTTTATTTGATGATATTACCTTCAACATTCCCTGTTCACAACCACGACATAGCATGAGGGCCAAAATATTATCATAATAAAATCATAATTAAAATAGGTCTTTCTCTTTCCCAATTGAATCCTCACACAACCAAGAATCTTATTTGGATAACTTCATTATATTATCCCAACATGCCATCCACATATTGACCACATAAATTTAAACAATCATTCTTCCCCAAGAATAATCCCTAACAAGAACCTGTAAGTCACAATGGAATTACATACATTTAGTTAATCATCATCATATTCATGATTATAACATACATCCAAATATGTCAAGTAATATTGAGTTTAGGAAAACCTCCTTTCTATGCTATTTTCATGGTTGTCATATTATTGTCCATTACTCCAATGGACCCAACCATCCCACTTGGTTTTCATATTGTTGTCCCCTTATTCATGGACATAACATACATTAACATGTGTCAAACAGAGTCAAATTTTAGAGAAATCCCTTCATTTATACAAAGCATGTACAGAATTTCAATAGCAATCGTGAAAGGAATTCTTTATCCAATTCCTCCATTTTACCCTTTTACATGTTAGGTCCCTATAATACTAGTGATTACCCCATTACTATTGTAGTTGTATCCCTATTAAAACTTGTTGTACACCTATGTGTCACCATATTGTTTATTATTGTGCCCATAGAATCCCTCTAATTGTTATTTTTGTGCATTTATATATCTATTGGTTAAGTGTCGGGCGGGTTACATTGTGATCCTTAGAACTCTATATATAGAAAGGAGTTTGTCAATTTGAATCATCCAAGAATTGTTCATTTGTGTAATGTAAAGGAGGTTGCCCCCTCGAAGAGGGTGAATTCTAAGGCGTTCAACTATCTTTTCTATCATTTTGTGAGTTGGTTTCATAACATTTGGTTCAGAGCTTTGGATTCTAGGGTTTTGCTGCTCCAAATAGGTCATTGTGGCATTTTCACTATAAATTTTTTTCTATGACATTTAAGAAGCAAAAAAAAAAAGAAAAACCCATTTGAGATGAAATCGCACTAAACCTCGGGCCTAAATTTCAGAGCTTTTCGCGCTATATTTGTAGAGATATGATCTGAGGAAGTTGGTCTTTTTGCAAACTCCTGAATTACATTCCAAATAGATGACCTGGGAAAATCATCATAACTTTCTCTCTGAGCATCGGATTGAAATTTCATAAGGAGGTACAGGAAGAGGACGGATTGTAGTTTCTTGTATATATTTTTTAGAGCCAAAGGTCAAAACAGGGACACGTGGCACATCATACAAGTTCGCTCTTCTGAACTAGTATATAATCAGGACATTGTGGGAGATTTGACATAACTCTTCCTTGGAGAATCCAATTGGGATCAGACTGGTGGCATTGCAAAGGGGACACAGATGGCTACTACAGATCGCAATTTCAGAACTGGATGATCCAAAATTACAGAGATACATTAGAAGAAATATCAAGCTCCTACAAAGTGAAAAAAGGTGTGTAGATTTTTTTTAATTTTTGCTTAAGCTTGGTTTGAAAAATTATTTTGAAGGAATTCAAAGGGCATAGTAGAGCATTATTATTGGTAACTGATGCCCCAAGGAAGGAAAATGAAAACACCTAGTAAGCAACCTGAAAGCTCTAGCATGACTCATGAAGAAGAGGAAGAAATGCTACATGATATGTCAAAATTAAAAGGCCAAGTGCAACAAATTTCACTCTCACAAAAGCTAACAGAAGCTAAGATAAATGGTGTGGAATCTAAGATAAAGGGCATGGAAGCTAAGATTGACGATTTGAAGATAGATTTGAAGACAAATTTGACAAATTTTCTACAAGAAATACTTAATAATGGTGAAAGGGTAGTAAAGGAAACTCATGATGCGAACAAAAGAAATGTTAATCATGATTTCATAGACTCTAATGTTGGATCGAAGACCCACCATATTCCAAAAATCGATATGAGGAAGTTT